>JARDAA010000138.1:0-99638 GCA_029448695.1 Elsinoe perseae
GTCTCCCCAATGCACTGCAACATGATATAGTTTAATTGTTCATAGAGGTTCATGTATGGCAGGTAATTAGGCTGAAAAGCAGAAGAAGCTGAATTTTGACTACCGAGGTTACATGACTAACGAGCTTGCCGACCACGTTAATCGGCGAAGGTAAAGTCGCTTATGTAATGCACTCCTCGGCCGCGGCACCCTTTCCCTGGCTCTTCTCTAACAACTTAGGATCTACTATGGTTTAACATGTCCTGCATACCAATCTGAAAAGTCTGACATTAGATTAATAATATTGACGTGCAGACCAGCTTCCTCACCGTGCAGTCTCAGCGGTATCACTTAAGGACCTCCATCACAGTATTGTAAGTAAGGATGAGACTATGCCATAATCAATTCAATCTATCTACAATAGATCTGTGCCTAAACCTTGTACGGTCGCATAAGCAGGTCCTCTGTAAAGACGAGATAACGCTGAAGCAAATGGCTCTCAGACGCTCGTTAGCAAAAGAGGGCAGGAAAAGAGGCTGCTCCGAGAAAAGGTCAAGATGACGCGAACGAAATAGCAACGCCGCTATGCACCGTGTGTATCGATCGAATGAAAGTTGAGGAGACTATGTCCAAGACGTGTGGTATTGGCTGCGGTGGAGCGATGCGCTGGCGGAGCTGTCGCGCAGAGTGAGGGACCAGATAAGTGGCTGGCCATGGGAGCTTCAGGTGTGAATTAGGGCTGGTGAGGACGAGGAAGTGGGTATCTTCTGTGTCTGGAGGTGCAGTCATGCAAGGAAATAAAGTGCAATCCTGACGGGGTTAGAGGATCGTGCACTTTGACTTCTTGCTCTTAGGTGGTGGTCGCGGGGAAAGGACCGCCCTGCGATAAGATCAGTACTGCGGAACACTGAGTGAGGATTTGAGTGTCCTTACCTGATCGCCTCATCAAACACCGACTTCAAATTCCTCTGTGTCAAAGCTGAGCACTCCATATACTTGTGTGCCTTGATCTCCTTTGCCAACGATACAGCCTGCTCGTACTGTATCGGCGCCATCTTCTTCTGCCGGAGCGACTCCTTGGTCTGCTCGTCATCTCTCAAATCCAGCTTGGTACCAACCAGGATGATCGGCACGTTAGGGGCATGATGCTCGATTTCTGGGTACCACTGTTGTAGGTCAGTGTCGAGCGCATACAGATTGGATCGCAGGTCCATCTTACCTTCGCCTTCACGTTATCGAATGATGGTGGGGATACTATCGAGAAGCAGATCAGGAAGACATCTGTCTGAGGATATGAAAGAGGTCGCAGTCTGTCGTAATCTTCCTGACCGGCCGTATCCCAGAGACCAAGTGAAATCGGTTTGCCATCTACCATGACGCTTGCCGAGTAGTTGTCGAACCTATAGGTGTCCGTCAGCACTGCAATCATCCATCTATTCTTGGCGGTAACACCTACACTGTGGGGATGTATTCTCCGGGAAATGCATTCGTCGTGTACGAGATGAGCAAGCATGTCTAAAGAAGTCAGCAATGGTTCAATACATGCGCCAAATAGATTGCTCACCTTGCCCACAGCACCGTCACCTGTCACTACACACTATTTGTCCCGTCAGCATCCATCACATGTTTGCCCCTATCTGCGTCCCGCCGTACCTTGAGCGACTGAGTCGCCTGTTGTGCTGCCATTGTATGTCCTGCGTTTACTCTTTCCGAAATCTCTCCAAGTTGCGCGCTCTCTTAACTAGGTCTGTTGACCTTCTGCTTGTCCGAGGGGCAACCGAGGCAATTGACCTTGGCTTCTCGTTTCCGTTCTCGTTCGGTACCTTGCAGAAATACGGCGCAAATGGCCAGTGACAGTCGAATACGATATGCAGGTACGGTGATGACTTCGTGTGAGAATGCGAGTGGGACTGCGAACCCGGGCAGCAGAGTAAGAGGCTGGAGATAGACCGTTTACTGGTAGCGGAAGCTACCGATGCGGACGGGCTAGCTCAACGGGTGCGTGGTAGGTGAGAGATCGGTGAGACAACCAGAAGTGCCGGAGATAGCTGATGCTAGATGCACGTTCGGCGCAGATCTGTCTTTGATGGATGAATGCGAGATCCGAAAGCTCGAGGATTGGGAAGAGACGATAAACGTATCAGGATGAGACAGTTAGAAGGTAGGTCATAATGCCTGCGGTCTGGCGCGACGGGAAGGAAGTCGGAAAAGACCCTGGCAATGGAACGCTATTGGTTGAATAGGCAGAAAACGAGTCATGTCAATAGGAGCTTTTTTGCTCCAGGTGGGCCAATAGTGAGGGGAAAGTGTTGGTCAGGAGGATCTTGTTGTCAATGTCAGTCTCAAATAAATTTTGAGAAGTGAATGGGTATCATGCGTTATCATTACCCAAATGTAAGCACCCGCGCACGATATGTGCCATTCTAACACAGATCGTTTGCAACCGCTGCCACCAGTTTTTTGTACCAAGATGCCCTCGACAAGGCCCCACTACTAGCCATGAGGTGGGAGCCATGCAGCATCTCTAGATCACCGCATGCTGAGCGGAGGACCCCCAGTCCCATCGAAAATTACACAAAGATGTTTGGAGTGCGGACATCAACCTTTCTGCTTCTTCCTCTTGCCGCCTCCTTCAGTTGAGCCACCGGAATCCTTGGACTTTCCTAGTAGCTTTTGAAATGCCTGGTGCGCATCTTGCGGGGCATGCGAATGCTTTTGTCTGATGCTGTGTTTGTGGTCTTTACTTCTTAACGTTCCCGAGTCGTCCTGTCCAACCACTCCTCTGCCGCTAGAATGCTTTTCCTTCTTCCTCTCTGATTTGTTTGATTTGCCAGCGCTCGCGAAATCCTCTTCGTCCTGAACATAAACTTGCCCGTCCAACGATCCTCCGACTCTCTCTTCCTTCCCCTCGGCTTCTATCTCTCGCATCATCCTTCCCGCAGCTCCGAACCTGTTTCCCTTCGAGTACCGTTCTACCAGTTCTTCCTCATGCGCTTTCCTCTTCGTGCCCTTCTGCGCTGCCGCATCCTCTCTGTCTTTCCGATCGTTACCGGCCAGACCGGCTCTGATCATCCGTCCTGCGGCATCCTTCGCAAGCCTCATGTTCGGCCCTCCCTGTCCCTCCGCATGCTTGATCTTCTCGAAGTAACTCCGTACGCGCTTCAGCTCTGCGAAGATGGGGTGTGACTTTGCCTCTACTCCACTGAGTTGTAGCTGTGAGAACAAAAGCGATTCGATCGCATATGCGACATGGATATAGAGCTTAGCTTTGTCCAGTAGTGGAAGCTTCCCGGCAGTGCTAGCCAGAGGCTTAGACAGAAGAGGTTGGAGTGCGGCGGAGGTGGTGTCTAGATGCATGGATAGATCATTGAGCTGCGACACCACTTGCGTCGAGTCGGCGTCTGAAGACATGGTGAGAACGCTGAGAGGGTCGATGTCTGGAAGGGTGTCGTTCATCTTGGAAACCTACATGAAAACTTTGCGCGAGTCATGCCTGTTTTTTTGGCGGAGGAGATTTCGGGGACTGCCCTCCTCACATTCCGAAGATTTTCTGTCTTACAACATTAAATTTCAATCGCAAGGATGTCAGACGAGGAGGTGGCACTGAGCAGCAAGGTCAAGAAGGCAAAAAGATCGGAAGAGCGATTCAAGAAGAGCAAGAAGCGAAAGCGAGACGATCAGACCGCCGAGGAGAATGGAGGAACCGCCGCGCTAGCAGAAGACGAGGCATATGCACCAGTCATAGCGGACGACACTGCAAAGCTCGCGCCCCAGACGAAAGTCAAGAAGACTTCAAAGCGCAAATCGCCAACAGACGAAACACGAGAACAACCACAACCCAAGAAGAAGCGAAAATCGGAGTCTGCCCTAGCAGCGGATGGCGCGAAAGACAATACGGCAGCAGACACAGCAGACACAGCACCAGGAAGCAAACAGCGCTTCATAGTCTTCATCGGCAATCTGCCCTATAGCGCCACCACAGAGTCACTCGAAGCACATTTCAAATCGATCACGCCCTCCTCAATACGGCACCGCACCGACCCAAAGACAGGCAAGAGTAAAGGCTTTGCGTTCCTCGAGTTCGCTTCGTTCGATCGCATGAAAACATGTCTGAAGCTGTACCACCACTCTATGTTTGACAGCGGTAAAGTAGGGGAGAAGGGGCGGCGTATAAACGTTGAGCTGACGGCTGGTGGAGGAGGGAAAGGCGAGCAGAGAAAGCAAAAGCTGTCGGAGAAAAATGTGAGGCTTGAGGAGCAGCGGAAGCGGAGAGCGGAGGCGCTCGCGAAGCAGGAGGCTAGGAAAGACAAGAAGGGTAGGGGAGGGAAGGCGGAGGAGAGCGCAGAAGGTAAAGGTAGAGGAGCTAAGCCAGAGGGTGGAGAGGTGGAAGTCGTGGATGCCGCGAATGGGATGCATCCGGCGAGAGCTGCGATGATGCAGCGCAGCAGATAGTCCGACATACTGCTGTATTTGATACCCAACAGACATGAGAAGGAAAGGTCGTCATATCTTTGCATTGTAGGCTGGTATAGTACAGTGTATTTGCCATCTCTCCTCGTGCTCCGTCTACCACGATGCCTTCTTGACACCAGGTAATTGTCCAGCCAGCGCATTCATTCTGAATTGGAACTGCAGGCTATGTCAGTGTTTTCACATACCTTGAGGTATCCTTGCACATACTCTTGCCATCCTGAAGTCTCTAAAGACACCCCGCGCCTTCCCGCCTAGTATACATCGGTTCCTGATCTGAGTCGGTCTGGTGTAGCAGTGCATCTGGGATAGCTGCAGTTGCGCGACGGCTCGAGTTCGTTGAGGTAGCGTGGTGTTTCGTACGACATATCGGAGAGCTTGTCTATGAAAGAGTATCGATCAGCAGGCGTCGCTTGCAAGCAGACGGATGCGCTTCAAGGTGTAATGGACCTGGAGATGTTCGCAGCATACCTTTCTACCTCGTTCTTCTCGAACACCTTCCGCTTCGTGTGATCTCGAATCACACCGATATTGACGAAACCGCCCAAATCGAGCCGCTTTGCTCTGAATTGTGCCATGACTGGGTTGCGCGGATATGTAGTGACATTACAACAAAGCTTGCATGAAGTCGAGCTTGCTGACTCAGCATTTTTTGGTATCCGGCTGCGAGTAGAAGCAGTCTTCCACATGTAGACATTTCAAATGATGGACGCGAAGACGATAGCAGGTAAAATTACTATGGAACTCAATGCAATCTATGTAAGAGTCGAATTTTCTGCGCCTTCGCCGATGCGAGCTAGGTATATATACGTTCATTCCAAAGTGATTCGAGGCTCCTATGTATCATGTCCTTTCAGCGACCATGTCTTTCCTCCGCAATCTCCCCCTTCCTAGTACTGACTAGCAGCCTGCTGGCATGCCTTGAGTTGGTCCAAGTACCATCCACAGATGGTTAAGCTACCCTGGTTCTCATCCATGCACCTCCGAAAGTTACCCACATCGGTGGCGCAAGGGCCCTGTGTCTGATACTGAGTGCCGGAGGTGTTGTAGGTGTTGTCTGCTGCCTGAGTCTGTGCTTCAGCAGGAGCTGATGATCCACCGCCAAAGAAGCCGCCGATGGCGTGGCCGATGGATGATCCAACGGCGACACCCCTACCGAGGTCAGTATGCAATCACTGCGCATCTCGAACGCGCATTCACTTACGCTGCGGTGCTGGCCATTTGTCCAAAGAGACCGGACCCTTGGGATTGCTGAGGCGGTGCCTGCTGTTGAGCTGGAGGGTGTGCAGCGGTCGAAGAAGGACGAGTCTGCTGTGGCGCGGGTCGAGGAGGAGCTGCTGGGGCAGCAGTAGGGCGCCTAGGCGCAGCTGATCCACCACGTTGACGAGGCATGCTTGATGACTTGTTGTACGAATTTGTAGATTATGGTCGGGAGTTTTTGATGTGGAAGGAAGGTTGGAGATAGAAGAGTGATTACAGAGTTGAAGAGGTAGAAATGGTAGCTTCTCGACTGCAACGCCGACTGCCGAGCGGGCCCGGCATGCGCTTAGAAGCTCAGCTGTGATTGGTTCCTGGGACTCTGCAAGAATGCCACACGAAAGACAGGTGCGGCTCTTCCTTGCACCCGCTCCCATCAGCAATGTGCACAGTGTGTTGCATAACCCTGTCCGTTGTTTGTCGAAATCCCTCGTGGTAATCCCATTGTAGCATCATGTTGGACTCCAAGAAGCTCGCAAAACTTCGCTGGACCCTCGAGGTCTCCTTGTATCAATCACGCATCAACACACGCAAGGCCGCACATCATGGCAAGAGCATCTAGGCTACGCAGTAAAATACCTCACGACATCACAGAAGAGGGTGATGTGTAAGTGGTTGCAGATGACGATTCCTTATTCCCTCACGCGTTCTACATTCCTACTTCAGAGCTATCAAACCCCTTGCTTCGTGTATGCGTCTCGTTCTCTCGATCCCCATACTTCCCCAAGGAGCTGTACTGGAAGTATCCTTTCACGAATGTTGACAGTCCCTCGCATCTTCATTCCTTGCTCCAGACAGCCGGAATAGAGACAGGCCTACAATTTGAAGACATGGCCGCCACCATCCGTGCGGCTATCCTTCATTTCAAATGTGCAGGGATGCTAGATTGGTAGCAGCGTATACCTGAAGATGATGATTGATACGAAAACAATATCTCCGAAGCACGAGCCTCGAATTGAGACGTTGCGGATACCAGGTAGTAATAGAAAAACTCGGCATGCTCCTCTCCAGCCTCTCCGACAAGCGCCAGCCGTACCTCGCAACAGCAGCGTTCGACTTGTCGCGGATGATGTCTCTTCAATTCCATACAATAGTGGCCTTCTTCGCAAGCCATCTGTCGAAACCAGATGCAGCACTCTCAAATCCGACATCCTCAACTACTATCTGAATTCTGGAAACAACAATGCCAGTGCAACGATTGCAACGACAGTGGAGCCGCTGCCTAAACAGCCGGCCGCAGTTGACTTTGGAGACTTCGATCAGACCCTGTGCAAAGTGGATGATGCAGCAAAGGCAGATGATCCTGGGTCTGATGTGGTTGGGAGTCGCGCTGATCACCATGTTGAACGTTCCACCAATAGACATGATGATTCCGCTAGAGGAATTCTCTCCATGCAAGCAGCAACAGTGATACCATCAGAATTCCCTGAGAATGCCGTCGTGGGTTCTAACCCTGCTGTTGACGAGGATAAGTCTGCGATCGCCACTCTTGACCAGGGAATGCCACCACCAGCTTACTTGTCCTTCGAGTCTTCTCCACCACAAGCATCACGCAAGAGCGATGAATCGGACACAGACAAGGACGACTCTCCTCCTGCTCCACTCCCAATACCCACACCGACCTACTCGCTTTTTCCACCCATCACAACTCCAACTCAAATGACTGCAGGCATCATCTTGCCTGAACGTGGCTCCTCCTCCACCAGCCATACTCGCAACACATCATCGTCCTCTTCAATACTCTATGCTCCTTCTGCAGAGATCATCTCGCCGCTTCCCACTACCTTCTCGTCGCTACCACGCCGCCCAAGAGTAGCTCGTCTTCGCTCCGCCACGTTATCGTCGACACAGTCCACGCTATCAACTTCCTCAACGTCTACCGTCCGACCTCCCTTCTCATTGCACCAAAGAGACCTGAACTCCTCATCACGATGGAGCAACGAGACCGCCTCTCGGCCACTACTCTCCCCTTCTAGTAGGACAGTCGGCTTCGCCACTTCAGCCTTGCCTTCACCTAAAGACAAGCAAACCGGCGCAGTCTCCTGCATCTCGACTTCACCAACTTCGGCTACGCCTCACGGCAGCGTAACGACCAGCTACATATCCCGCAAGAAGCGCTTGTCTCGCCCCTTGCTGACACCAAACACCTTTGACTCTGTCCCAATCAGCGTCTTCGACGACGATGAGAGTGAAGTAGAGACAAGGCGATCGAGGTGGCGCGGACGAAGCTGGTCGAGCTTCAGTAGCCGGGAAGTGCGCGGTGGGGAATTGCGTCTACTGAGTACAGGACGGCGTCAGGAGGCAGGGCAGCGCAAACGGCAGAGGGGATGGACGTGTTGTGGTCTTTAGGCATGAGCCTCACGACTTCACCTATTTCCATGTCTCACGATAGTCAAGATGAATTGAATATCTCCATCTACCTAGGTATCAATAGAATAGCTCAACCCCCCAAACAACCATCCAATAACCACAACCAACAGCAGAAACAATCCCTGCGCAAACCCTACCGGCCATCTCCCAAGCTTCTCGTCGATCCTCCGCCCCGTCTTGCCCATCCGTCCCTCCATCCGCTCCCTACTTTCCCTAAACGCCGACTTCCACGGCACAGCGATGCCGCGGTCCTCAAGGACCTGTTCGGCCACCAACTTCCCACCGGCAAGACAGATCGGCACGCCGGTGCCAGGATGCGTGGACGCGCCGACAAAGTACAAGTTCTGAATATTCTCCCCTGGAGCGATGAGTTCTCCCACGCGCTGGATCCCGCTCGTGACGTTCTTCCCCATCTCGTTGCCTAGAATCTTCTGCAGCGTGGGGCCGAGGAACTCGAATTTCCCGTCTAGCGCGCCGCCTTTTCGGGCACGCGTGGCGGGGCGGAAAGACAGGACGTTGAAGAAGGAGTGGGACAGGCCAAGAATGGCGCCTCGGTCGAGATTGAATTTCTCGCGCCACGTGAAGGGGTCGTTTGTGATTTCGTGTGTGATGAGAGGGGCGATGTCGACGCCAATGCGCGAGGAGATGGTGTGTTGGATGGTGCGGCGGGCGAGGGCGAGCATTTTTGGGAAGTCTTGAGTTGTGGTTGGTGGGATTCCGGAGGCGTCTTTGGTGGTCGTGAGTTTGCCGGGGTCGGACGGGGCGTGGGTGCCGTTTGTGAGGCCGTTTGTCTGAGGGATAGAGGTCTCGGAGGGCTCGAGGAGGTGGCCGACGGGGACGAGGATGACGAGGGTATCTTTCCCCTCTGGTGCGGCGGTCGGGTCCACGCGGGAGGGGACGTTGACGTAGAAGCTGGGTTCGTTGGGGATGAGATGTTTCTTGAAGATATTATCAAAAGATTCGCGGTATTCGTCGGCCAGGAAGATATTGTGGGCGGAGAGCTCAGGGACTTTGCGGTCGAGTGCCCAGTAGAACGAGATACTACTGCAGGAGGTGGGCCGTTGAGCAAGAGAATGGCCGTATGGTGTTTCCGGTAATAGCTTTTGATAAGCGTAGACGAGGTCGGAGTTATTGATCACGACGTCTGCCGTGAGAGTCTCGCCAGATGACAGTAAAACACCTGTAGCACGGCTTCCATCAGGCGACAGAAGGATCTTGGACACGGGGGTTGAGAATCGATAATTGACGCCCAATCGTTTGCCAATTGCAACAAGAGCTTGAATGACCTTAAGAGATGTCAGTCCCGAAATAATGAACCGTACATGGAGATAGGACCTTATTGAAACCGCCAACAGGATACCAAATCCCCTCGGCCAGCTCTGTGTACTGAAGCAGACTGTATGTTCCAGGAGCATCGAATGGACTCATCCCCATATACATGCTGCCGAATGTAAAGACACGCCGTAATCGCTCCGTGAAGAAGTATTTGGCAGCTCTTCCGTATATGCTCTCGAAGGCGTGAAGTGCAGGTAGATGTCTCAAGAAGCTCGCCCGCAGCATAGATGTGATATCCGTGAAGTTGCGCATGAGCACATGCGATACGCTGAGCTCGTAGTGGTCGTGCGCTTCCTTCAGAAAGTCCATATATCTCTTGAAACCATCCTTGCCTTCCCATCTCTCAATTTCGGTCTTCATGGTCGCTACATCTGTCGAAAGCTTGAAGGTCTCGCCATCACCGAACCAGATGTTGTAATTCGGGTCGCACTTTTTGAGGATCACATCTTCTGCTTCCAGGGTCGTGTCAAGGTCGCCAAAGGTCTCGCGGAAGAGATCGGGGAGAAGGAGTAAGGATGGACCTTGGTCGAAGCGCTTCACAGTTGTCAGCACTCGGTCCTGTCGTTCTTTCTGCACTCAATGTACCCAGCCTTCATAGTGGATCAGCGAACACCGACCACCGCTAAAGTCATTCTTTTCAACGACTGTAACTTTGAACCCTGCCTTCGCCAGGCGAGCCGCCGTCGATACACCTCCGACACCAGCACCTTCACCAAGTTAGCGGAGCTCGAGAGATATCGGCGCAGGTTTAGTATGTCCGGCAAATGGCGGCAGTGCAATGCTCTGTTCGCAACACTACGATCGGAATAGCCTTACCTATGACGATCGCAGTCTTCTCTTCAGACATCTTTGTAAATCGTGTCACCGTACGATACTCATGCTCAGAAGAAATATCGTGTATAGCGTAGAGAAGTTCGGGCAGATGTGAACGAGGGCTCAGAGCTCCCAAGATCCAATGACGTTCAACATTTCCGATCTCCCCAGATCTCTCATTTGCATGTGAAAATCTCCGAACGACGCCGATCTATCGATGCATGCAATTTCTCGGGCACCGGAATACTCGCCGATCTCTTGACCGGATCAATCATGGACATCTCTCACTTCAAAAAGGGAATTGTGTCTGTTGAAAGCGTTGACAATGAAACACTTGCCAGTGTCTGTCTACAATGGAACTTAGAACGCTCATGAAACAGATTCACAGCCTTCATCTCAAAGACTTCGACAAAATCGAGGCAAAGATTGACCACTGCTCTGGCCCGAAGCTGAAGAACACGCTCGGGAATGATTATATGTCTATCGTTCACAACATCCAGCAGTCTTGCGGTGTCGTGGACATCAGAAGATATTCGACGTCTCAAGATGAGATGGAAGGTAAGTACTAAGGACGCTGTTGTCATCTTGTTTCCTTCCCTGTTCGCCAACTGTACATCCACACGTCAGTTCCGTCTCAGGTTCAGACTTATGTCCATTTCCGTCATGTCCAGTGATAGCCTTTCGGACACTACCAACACAATCATCACAGTATCCGCGGTATCACTATTACGGCAAGGATAAGTCTCGGATGACTGGCATTCTTCGAGAGTCACTCCCGGCTGCAGCCCGTTCGACACTGGTAGAGCTGCAGACGAGGCATCTACTCTCATCACGAGACGTTCTTAGTCGATTGCCATTCACACCGTCTGGCAGGATCGACCCTCTTCTCCTGTGGAACGGTCCTGGAACTTTGCCCACCACCTAAAGCTTCACCATGGTATCCCCCGTCTACTTCGCCGCCCAGGTAGGGCTACAGCTTCTGAGCATGCTTGTTCGCCATGGGAGTCACACAATACGACGCGAGCTCGAGGATCTGAATGATTGGATTGGGCAGAAACAAGGAAAGGTATCAAGGACGAGCGAGCGAACTAGAGCGGAATCGAGGAGGCTCCAGCATGAGAAGGACGAGCAGTCCTATGGAAAGCCGATGAGAGGTCGCGAGGACGAGAGACCGATAGAAATGGAGAAGGAGGAGAAAAAGGGGGGTCCAAAGTTCCAGAACCGAGGTTGGGAGCTATTCGTTGTGCACAAATGAACGCAAGATGGTGTCAATTCGTACTCTTTACCCGTTGCGTAGAATGGTGCGGTGACAGCGACAGCAAGGTGGCTATCACGAGGTAGGAGGGGTTGTACCTATTACTAGACATCCTCTTCAACGAGTACGAAGGCTGAACAGATCCATCGCAGATATGCTTCGTCTTGGAAGAAGATGTTTGAAACAAGCGGCTGGACCTTACTTACAATGAAGGCAATGTTCGCGAGCGAGTATGTGGCATTGCCTCTCTGCTTGGCCAGGCTCTCGAGATGTGGCGTTTATATGTAGTGAAGGATCGACCGTCTTGTTTTGCTAAGCTCGCGTGAATTGACCCTGAACCGTGGAAACAAGGGTCAGGCTATACCACGATCCACTCTTGTGGTTGTTGAGGCAAGTTGTGAACCCTGAAAAGGAAGGTACGCGCATGATGAAAGTCGAGAGACGGGACGCCTTGAGGTTAGTGGGGGTGAGGCCAGCACGGAATGCGAATGCGGGCAAGTCCGATACGCAGAGATAGCCGCATTGGCGTGACGGAGTTCTAACTTCAGCATGTGCTATGGGCAAGGGTGTTTACTTCAGCCTTACTCTCTTCAGAAGTTTATTGAAGCTCAAGCATTCCAGGGTCGTCAGGCCAGGATCGCCTCCCGTCCCGTTCCCTTTGGAAGAAAGGGGGTCCACCAATCAAATGTTGTCTTCGTTTTATGTAAGAAAGGCGTCCAACTTGGTTCCAGACTTCCAACAATATCCATCACCATCAACCAAGCTTTGCATACCGCTGTGCCGAAGCCTGCTTGCGAAATCTTGCCGCACCACTGCGCGTAGCGCCATGGCGATGGGATGAAGGTTTGACAACTGGAGGTATGCGCCTCCTGCCACCGTTGGCTCGGTGTGCGCACACCGGTTCAAGCATTTGCAAGGTTGATCTTCGCCATTGATCTGGCATCTTCGTCTGGTCCTGATGCGTTGCAAGGACTTGAGTTGTTTGACTGCTGCCAGTTTCGACATGATTCGCGTCCATTACTTTCAGGATGCGCTTGGTTGGTCTCAGCCATTGATCTGGCATCTTACTCTATTTCCGAACTCTTGCGAGCACTTCCAGGACCCCGTCTGAGATAGCAACATGCTAAATGGTATCTACACTGGCCACATGGCTGCTGTTGCAGTACAAGGACACTGTCCTTCATTCTCAAGCCTGTCGGTTAGATGCATATCGACTACGTCTTCATATGGGCCGATAGCAGGTCTTCACTTGCATATAAGCTTGACCGAAATCAGCGATAAGTATCATTCTCATTCACATCAAACAGCTTCAATCACAACAGAGTCCACAGCATCTATCCTTTAGAACGATCACTTCTCCATAGCTTCTTTTCCTTCAACAGCAACCAGAAATAGCAACAATGAAGTTCCAGTCCACCACCGCTATCCTCCTTGCCGCCCTCTTTGCCGGCGCTCTCGCTGTGCCAGTAGGCCAGGGAGCCCCCAGAACACCCAGCGGTCAAGGCCTCGGACGCACTCCAAGTGGCAACATCCAGGATCCTTCCGGTGCATCCAGGGCTCAGGGCGGAGGCACTTTCAGCAGCCAACCCGGCATGACCCAAGGCCCGACCAGCAAGCCCGGCGCCGTCCCTCTCGAGAACCCTCCCAGCCAGGACTTTGGCGGCGCCAAGTGGGGTCCCGGTAAGACGGAGGCCGCTCACGGCGCCGGTGCCGTCTTGGGTGCAGCAGGCGGATCCGGACCGAACCCTGCCACTGGCTTTGGCGGCGTCGCTTTCAACGCTGCCCAGGGTCAGATGCAGAACCATGCCCTGGGACAGGTAAGTCTTCCGCTTCTGCCAATAGTGATGTAGATACTGACATATTACTAGGTCGCCAACACTGCTAGCCAGGCCAAGCAGTCCGGCGCGCTCAACAGTGGGAACCAGCCTACCGGCAGCGCAAGGCCTGATCCATCAGAGAATCCGGCTTTCGGGGGCGCGTGGCGCAGGAGTGTCGAAGTGCTGGTTTGATGACCATGAGATAGATCGACTGGCGCTTGGGATAGAGGGTATCACTTATAGACTATAGATTGTTCTGACTTATTCTGAAGGTTTACAAAATTACCTCCCTTGCTTCGCTATTGGTTGAACATGCTCACTGTCAAAGAAGTCTCTACCTTACAGATGTTAACCCTCCACTGACACATCAGCTCCTCGGATCACACAGCTCCCTCAAGAACTCCCTCAGATCGCCCTTTGTAGCCGCCGAGATATCGAACTCTAGCGTCCTTGCTGTCTTGGTGAAATACTCCCGCTTGATCCTCTCCAAGTGTGCTTTATCCCAGTGGAACCGCACCAGTCGACTAATGAGCAGCTCGTACCGCAGCTCTTCAACCTTGTTATGTTCCGCAATATCCTGAATAGCGTGGCGCAAGAGCAGCGCATCTCTCGCGGGACGATTGATAGCGCCATTCAGGATGTGAGCCAGGACTTCTCCCTGTACAATGATATCAGCATCGATCACAAAGAAAAGACAGATAGGAACGTACCACCAGATTGCCACTCCTCCTGAGCGCCTCCCTCGCGAAATTCTGGCCCGTACTGGCCTCATACAACCGCAACACCTCTCTCAAATGCGCATCGCTCCGCCTCACCACAATCTCAAGGAGAATACTCTCCCCGCCCTCCCGCGCACGCATCACCTGCGCCAAGACCGCAACATCCCGCCTCACCGCCTCAAGCCCCCACACATCCGTCTCCTCCTGCCGCTTCTCCTCCAGCACCATACCCACCGCCGCGCCGAATTTATCCCTCCGCAACTCGCGCTCGCACATCTTGCGCAGATCGTCACCGTAGCGCTTATCGCGGAACTCGTCCTTGATGGCGCGTACCTCGGCGTTGGTGCGGCTCATGAGCGCCTCGATGACTAGCTCCCTCCGCGAGGCGGCGGATTGGTAGAAGAAGCTGGCCCAGTAGCCTTCGCTCTCCCAGCGGCCCAGAGCGGTGACGTATGCTGCTTTACCGTAGTTGCCGGATAGTTTTAGTTTCAGGTATTTGGAGAGGTTGATGCCTTTGCCGTTGATCTTGGCGATGGATTTGTATTCTTTGCGGAGGGAGAGGATTTGGTCGTGGGTGAGAACGGGAAGGATGGAGGTTATGCGGTCGGTGTCGATGTTGGAGGCGTGAGAGTGGGAGAGGGCTTTGAATATTGTGTTGGCGTCGGAGGAGGCGTCATAGAGTGTGACGGATTTCTTGGGCTTGTCGGATGATGATTTATCCTTGTCTTTGGAAGAAGATTTCGATTTGGATGAGGAATGTTTGGACTTGTTGGAGCCGGATTTGGGTTTCATGTCCTTCGTCGCTGCACCAGAGAGCTCGAGGTCGGAGAGGTCAGAGTCCGATGAAGCCAAGGCCATAGGGGCGACCATGGGCGAGATGGACTGGTATGTCCCGCGGTAGGCTTCGAGAAGAGGGCTGGGCGGAGGAAGACTGCCGGCTGAAGGGGTTGCACCTACACCACCGATACTTAGACGGTCCATTTGTGGTGTCAGATTGGACGACGCTCTCTGTCTCCCACCGGTAGAGAAGTTGACTACCTGAGCTTTTTGTCCTGATGGAAGTAGTTGCGAAGACGGAGCTGATGGGTAGTATGCGTCCAGAGTACTGCTCCGTTCTCGACTCTTGTCGTAAGAGGTCGTCCGGTAAGGTTCAGGTGGATGGCCAGGTTGCGGAGTGGTGGAATTTCCGTAGAATGCATTTGGTGAGGGTACATCTCCAGCTGAAGCCTGACGGCCATAGCTAGAATCATGTCGTCCATAGTTTGGCATATGTTGCGTCTCAGATGACCTCTGGA
This sequence comes from Elsinoe perseae, assembly GCA_029448695.1. NCBI lineage: Eukaryota > Fungi > Ascomycota > Dothideomycetes > Myriangiales > Elsinoaceae > Elsinoe > Elsinoe perseae. Next base: position 15,311 of record JARDAA010000138.1, read on the forward strand.
CCAGGTCTCGGCTTGAGGAGTAAGGATTGTGGCCAAATGCTAGCGAATCTTCCAGTCTCCCATGATCACCTGCCCCGGTGATGTCAAATTGGTTCGGATCGGGGAACAAGCTCGATGTTGGGTATGGGACGCCTCCACCTGGAGGCATAGATGATGCTGAGTACGGTACTGAATCACCTGGGTATCCGCCTGGTAGCATGGAGTCGCGGGGATACGGCATCGGCAAGTCGTCGTCAAATCCCCCCGGCATGGCCGGCATGGAGATTGATGAGGTAGACGCCGGATATCCATAACCATTTGAAGTATCCTTAACAGTCATGGTTTCGGTGCGGTACTTGTCCTCTTTTGGTGGACTCGATTTGCGCTTCGACTCTCGCACGTTGCTTCTTGAGCGATCTCTATCGTCGCGAGTACGAGATCTCGACCTCTCTCGCCTGCGGGATGAACGGTCGTCTGGTCTCAACGACATCCTGAAATGATGATAAATTATGGAAGGTGCTCACAACATCAAACTAGTCGGGGTTTTGAATTGTCGCACAGAAAAGCTGCAGGGGTGGTGTTGGTGCAACTCATCCTCAGCCGCACCGAGTGCATCAACCCTTCCGGTGAGCAATTGGGTCTGGGTGGCTGGTGTGGCGTTTGTTATCCAACCAGAGATATCCTTGTATACTCTATCCTAGTCATGTGCTGCACAGATGAGAGCAGTAGTCAAGGTTGCACTCCCTTCATGAAGGCCGTGGCTATTTTCGAGCTGTACCTTGCATTAGGTGGAAGCGGCATGGTCAATCAAAGCGTGGTGGGGTTATGTGCTGGTTGCAGGTGGGGCAAAAAGCTTCATTTTCAATGGGCTGGAATCACTTTCTCTCTCACTTCTCACCTTCCCTTGTTCGTATAGACCCATGTTAACCATCTCACGATTTCACAATTTCACTGCAGTCGTGTATATGACTACCCTCATCCAGGCATCGGTAGCCGTCTTCTCAGTATTGTATAATCTCGCTTTTGGCCAATAACATCGGCTCAGGTAAGCATAAAGCCGTCCATTCTACGGTTGATATAGGTACGATGTCTGCAGTTCTATTCCCTTGGGTGAGCAAAGTAATTCTTCTAGTCAACCGTTCATCATGGAGGCCATAACGAAGCAGGTAGACGCATTTGGCGTCACTGGCCGTAAGGAGGCGGAGAGGACAGTACTCGAAGCAGTACAGAAGCTCTCTCCCACTCTCGAGAAGCCGTGCGACACTTACTATCGCCGCAATGCCATACCACCGGAGATAGCAGATGCTAATGTTGGTGACAATATGGGCGTTTCCAAGATGTTGTCCGACTCCAGCTAACCTCTCATCTTTTCCCCCATCTCCTTCAAAACCGGTGCTCCAGAGACGACACCGAGTACTCTTTCCTCCACCCACATTATGTGGCCCGGCTAACGTTCAGTCCGCATCCTCTGCCTCCTCTCCTCCTACCCTACGACATGATCACGGGAACCGTCCACAAAAATTACACCTCCAACAGCATCACCCACCACCTCGCCCTTCCTGGCGTGGACGGCATGATATCGTACATCTTCGATAATTGCGGTGTCGTCTTCCAACGCCTCCCCTCCTTTCTCGAACAGGAGCCCTGGTTCAATGCCTTCCCCTTTATGTCTCCCTCGGCTCATTCCTGCACGACTCCAGCGCGCCAGTACTAGTAGACATAGGCGGCGGCATAGGCGACCAATGGGTCCCTCTCGTCAATGTCCACACCGATCTCACCAGCCGACTCGTACTGCAAGACCTCCCGCAAACTATCGCCATGGCTGCCCCCTCTTCACCCGTCGGCATGCAGGGAAAGGCGCACGACTTCTTCACGCCCCAGCCCGAAAGCAGCCAAGGTGCACGCTTCTATTACCTCTGCACGATCCTACACGATTGGCCCGACGAGCAGGCGATGCACGTCCTGCAGAGCATTGCCGGGGCGATGGGTGAGGTCAGTGAGGTCTTGGTTGATGCATTGGTCATGCCGGAAGAAGGCACGCGTACGTGTGTTGCGGCTTATGATGTGCTGATGATGTCTGCGCTTCGGGGCAGGGCGCGGACGAGGGCTGAGCGGGAGGTGTCGGTTGTCAAAGCGGGATTGGAAGTGAGAGGGGTGCCGGGCAATTCCCTGCCCAGGGGGATAGTATCATGCGGTGTGGGAAGGGGAGAGCTTGAATGGTGGGTTGCCTCAATTGTGTATAGCCGATTGAAGTATTTACATTTCCTATCGATCATGTATCCTAGCCTTACACATACACGTAGTGCAGAGACGGTGTCATCAGGAGCGCTCATTTGTTCAGCGCCTTCCACGCCACCACCAGTCGCCGCCATTTCGGCACCGTTGCCCTACCTTTGCGCACCATGTAGCCTTCCTTGCGCAACGTCCGCCCAATCTCCATGTAGCTCTCCACCGCGACACGCATGCTGCCTCTCACCTCGGCAGGAAGCGCTTCGATGGCACCTCTACTATCCTCGTAAAGCTCAAAGGCACGATCGAGCAGACGGCCTCTCAGCCGCTCAACTTTCTCACGGAAGAACACATCGCTATCCTTCTCCCCTTCGCCCTCTCGTCTCAACGCACCAGACTTGATCGCCTTGATCGTCTCGGAAGGCGTGAGTTTCTCCTTCTTTAGCCACGACGTAGGGATGTAGACGCGCTCCATCTCGGCGTCGACTTCGATGTCTCGTGCAATGTTGGTGTACTGAAGTGCTTGCCCCATTTGGCCGCCAGCGGAGATGAAGTATTTCTTCTCGGCTTCGGACTTGCCGCCTGGAAAGTGGTAGAAGCAGTGGTCGAGGCAGAGCTCGGCGACTGTGCCAGCCACATGTTGAGCGTACAGATCGAGATCAGCTGTGGATTTGATAGGGTATTTGGAGTCCGAAGGTGGGCCGTTGATGGTCTTGAGGGTTTGGAAATCGAGGTCCATTTCGAAGCCCTTCAGAAGGTCGTAGAGAGGTTCAGGGGAGAGTCGGTCGGTCTGGAGTTGGAGCAGAGCGGAGTGAGTCTCGCGAGGAAAATTCTCGACGACGTAGCGAACAATAGGGCCAACGTTGACGTCGCGGGCCATTGGGTCCTTGCTGGAGTACGAGATGTCGAGGAATTTGGTGAGCTTCTTGATCCAGAGCTTGGACTCTTGAATGGTTGCGGCATTGTCTATTAAATCGTCCGCAACACGGCAGTAGGAGTAGAGCAGAATGAGATCGACGCGAAGACGCCCTTCAAACACGCCGCTCGCAAGGTAGAAGCTGCGGCTTTTCTTGGACAAGCGGTTGACGGCTTCTTTGAGGCCACTGATTCGCTCCTCGTCGTAGGCTGCAGACGGTAGGCAGAGGGCGCGGATCATCATGATAGGTGACGGTAAATTCGAAGCTGTCGGGAAATGCAAGGGAAAGGCGTCCAGCACCGCGATGGCATTGTCGAATGCAATCAGTCCCCACACAATCAGCACATTTGTGACGAGGAAGAAGACGGCTTCTTCGATCTCTAGATGTGGCCAGACATGTATACCGAGCTTGGTGCCAGACTCAATCACCCAGGTCCCTCTGCGAAGGGCGAGGGTGTCCACTATCCAGAGGTACAGTGTCGGCAGAAAGATTGGTAGCACCGTATTGACGAGCGGCAGATTCGTGATGAATTGGTACGCCAGGACCCAGAGAAAGAACATGATTGGAACGGCCCAAATCAAGATCAAGCCCATGTATGTACCATCTTTTCCCTTGTTCACCATGCCAATCCCCTGCTTCATGATAAGTGCCAGGACCACCTGGACGCCAGTCTTCCATACTTTTATTGTATCCTTCTTGCCTTCGCGACGTAGATATGTAGGATGAAAAGGCGCTTTACTAAGTATGAGGTAGAGCAAGGATGTGTTGTATGTCTGTATGACAAAGAAAAAGACCTCCTCAAGGGGAATGTCGAATAGTTTCGGACCCACAATCACGTCTTCTGGATAACTCCATATTGAATTGCGAATCAAGTAAGAGTCCCACGGTGTTGTGTATACTACGGCGATCTTCAATGCGTGTCAGATGTGTAAAGGAATACCTCGGGACTGTCGCGTCGATCAACCTACTGTGATGAGGAACAGTATCCGATATACATCAAGCCTAGTCAACAAAGGCCGGTAGAGGAAAGTGAGCACGAGAGCGGGTGGAATGTTGAACTTGAGATGCCTAGGTCGGAGTGCATTAGCGAGTCTGACATGTGAAAGGGTGGAATGCCATCATACTTACACCCATGCATAATCGTAACCCATCTTGACCGAGAGTGCGACTCAGATCGGAACTACCAACCAGCCATGATCCACCTCGGAAATGTCCGCGCAAGAAAAGCAATTGAGGTGCAAGAGGATAAGGTGTACTACGAGGACATTTGCGCAAAGATGTAAGAGAGCGACAGGTGCTTCAGTCCCGAAGGCTCCGGTCAGCGAAGGCAGATGGAAAGGCGAGCAACGTGACAAGCAAGAGAATTGATCCCACTGAACGCGAATCTTGCTTGGGATTCTCAACAGACGACTTCCGACAATTTCCTGGAAAGATCTGCCGAGTGGTCAATTTCGGCGTAACAGATGTCGGATGTTGGCGAATTTCTGCTCTGTCTTTTTGTTTCTGCTGCACCTGCTAAACGGTCTTCACCTTGACATGAATTTGACATGCATGACGCACAGATACGGTGTGCAGATTCGGCAGCACGGCAGCGAACCCGATGTCGTTGCAGTGATGATCCTGGATCCTCAAGGTCCTCGCCGGCTTTGGGTTAGACTCTGAACCCCCGCGATCGAGATTGACAGTCCAAGCTCCCAGCCAGATTTCGTCATGCCGCAGCTATGTCGGTTACGGTCATCAGAGGTACCAACAGGAACTCAGCACAGTCCAGTCTCCACCGAAACACCTCGCAAAGGTAAGGTCCTTCACATGCTTCCGTTCGGCATCTTTGGTGGTTGAAAGACCTGCAAGTCTTTTCTTTGCTCGAGTCGACGTATTTGACCATCAAAAACACATCCATGTCACCTTAATTATACGCTTCTGTCGTCCACAGGCTATTCTGTGTACCCAGCCCGACCATGACTCTCGCAGGCCAAAAGCGAAAGAGGGGTCAGGCTTCTGCAAAGCACCCGTACGTCTAGATATCCCAGCCAGTGTGGACCCGCGTGGACGACTTGCTGACTTGCACAGCTACCTGGCCGGCAACTTTGCACCAATTCAGCAGGTCGTACCTCTCACACCTTGCACATATAAAGGTAGAATACCCGAGGAACTTGCTGGAGGAGAGTACGTTAGGAATGGCGGTAATCCGGTCTCGAACGAGGATCTGGGACGAGATGCACACTGGTTTGATGGAGATGGCATGCTCAGTGGTGTTACATTTACCAGGGAGGAGGATGGCAAAGTACACCCTGAGTTTGTGAACCAATACGTCCTCACGGACGTTTACCTGTCGACAATTTCTTCGCCACATAACCAGACACCAATCTTGCCCAGCATTGCAACCTTGGTCAACCCAGTCGCTTCGTTCTTCTGGATCACATGGCGAGTGATGAGGACTATCTTCCTCGTCATTTTATCCTTCCTCTCTGGCTCCAAACAAGCGATCAAGAAGATCAGCGTGGCAAACACTTCCGTGTGGTATCATGATGGTAGGGCACTCGCAGGCTGCGAAAGTGGTCCGCCCATGCGCATCAACCTTCCAGGACTCGACACTGTTGGCTGGTATGATGGTTGCGGCGCCGAGAACGAGCCCAAGGACGAACGCGCTCAAGACGAGCAGACGATCGGTGGCGGAGGTCTTATGGGCTTCATGCGAGAATGGACAACAGCGCACCCTAAAGTAGACCCTGAGACCAAGGAGATGCTGCTCTTCCACTCGTCATTCGCACCACCATATGTGCAGTATTCAGTCATTCCGGAACAGAAGACGCCATCTCAGGCTGAAAAGCAGGACTCTTTGCCGCTCAAGAAGTACGTCAATTTGCCTCTACCAGGAGTATCAAGCGCAAAGATGATGCACGACTTTGGTGTCTCCTCGACGCATTCAGTCATTATGGACCTGCCGCTATCACTAGACCCGTTAAACATGATGAAGGGCAAACCTGTGGTCGAATATGACCCCACAAAGCCTTCGCGATTCGGTGTATTCCCTCGTCACAGCCCGGATCAGGTCCGATGGTTCGAGACAAAGGCTTGCTGCATCTTCCACACAGCAAATACATGGGACAGCAAGAACTCGCAAGGTCGTGTGGAATCAGTAAAACTCTTGGCCTGTCGTTTGACATCTGGCAGCACTGTCTTCAGTGCTGGCAACATCGCCGGACCTGTTCCGAAGAACAGTATGGTACAGGAAAAGAAGAAGGGGATGCCTTTCTTTTCCAAGTATGACAACGACTTTGGGAAACGATCCAGCAGGCCGGACGATGGTCGGCAGTCTTACTTCGATGACCCTGCTGCAGCATACTCGGATGATATCGAGGCAACTCAGCTCATCAAAGAACCTACACAACGAGGTCGCTATTCCGATGATCCGGTACCTGTGCGGACTCCAGGCAGTGAGGTGTTTGAGCTGCCTGAGGAGATTTGGGAAGAATGGACAGACTCTGAAGAAGATCAATGCCGACTCTACCACTTCAACTTCTCTCTTGAGACTGGTCGGATCGCATCTGAATTTGCCTTGGCTCGGATACCCTTCGAATTCCCGTCAGTCCATCCTGGTATGGAGATGAAGCAAGCACGATATGTCTATGGCTGCAGTACATCCTGCGCTTCCTTCGGTGCGGCGCTGGGCAAGTCGGCCAAGATTGACATTCTTGTGAAGATTGATGCCGAACGACTCATTGCTGAAGGTGAACGCCAGCTTGCCGCCGGCCTGTTGCAGCCAATCACAGACTGCGTTGACAAGAGGTCACTCTCTCAGATCCTTGACAGCAACGATCCCGACGACACCATTCAGGCCTTCCATATGCCCCACGGCTGGTTCGCACAAGAACCGCGGTTTGTCCCCCGCAACAACGGCGTCAGCGAGGACGATGGCTACCTGCTCACTTATGCGTTTAACGAGGAGCAATTGACTGTCGAGGGGGAAGTGCCTCCCGATGACGATGTTGCTCTTCGCGCGAAGAGTGAGCTCTGGATTGTTGATGCAAAGAACATGCAGACTGTTATTGGCAAAGTGCAATTGCCACAAAGGGTACCTTACGGGCTACATGGCACATGGTTCTCTGAGGAAGAGATATCAGGGCAAAGAGCGGTAGAGACGGTCAGGAGCACAGCACAAGCGTTGAGCAAACGCGATACTGACGGCGTGTGGATGAAAATCAGGGATGGTGTCGAAAAGATGTTAGCATAAGAATCAAAGGATAAACAGCATGGGATTCGGTAGGGGCACATGGTCGATACCCTGGGCATAACCTCGCTCATTCAAGACATAATATGGTACAATACGAGACACGAACACAATCAATGTCTAATACAGTTTTCGCGCATCCTATCCTAGCCGGTCGCATGGCACCCGAGCCCACAGCACATGATACCTACACCAGCATTGATTCCTTCAGTACGCATCGCTTCGAAACGCGCTCCCAGCTCGATGGCGACAGCGAGCTTGTTCCTACATTGATCTACCATAACGTGCACATCGACAGGTTCATCCCTGTTACCACGTTGCATCTCCGTGTCCACCCCTGGCCATCACATCCACCCCGCACACCACCCCAGTATGCCCAGGCAGACAAGGCGCGCGAAAGTATTGAGGCTGCAGGACGGGCGTCAGTCCGCATGAACATGTTTGAGCGACCGGAAAAGGCGCAAGGATGCATCGATGCCAATGCTGACATGCACGATGCTATAGCACAAGATACAGTACGAAAATACACCACTCATGACCCCGCACATCAGGGCTTCGACTTGAGACACGAATCTCAGGGATGAAGATGCAGGGTGACGAACCTTCCACCTTCATCTTCAAGGCCAAGTGCTAGGATGAGCAATTGACTTTCCGACCTCGTGCATGCGTTGCTTTGGACGGAGCTGGCAAGAGAGCGAACACCGCTCGCCCCCTCTTGACCGGACGACATCGAGATGTTTCCCTCCCTGCATGATAAAAATTTGAAGCTCACATGCAAATTGTACGTCAGAAGTATATTCTACTCCCTACTGCGGAAGCTCACGGCCCGCATGTTTCCACGGACCTTTCCAGGCTCAACGAACGAGAATTCCCCGACATGCTCCCCTTCGGACAATTCAAGTATGCGGTCATGTTCCTGAACGATAATGCTACTCAGACCCACTGATGCGACATGTCGTACCATATCCGGGTCTTGTTTCCGGAGTGGAAGATCTGCCTTGATGTTACACGATGAAATGCTAGTGCAACCGAGGTGGTTTGATGGAATGACAGAAGTGGTTACTGGAGGGAAAGGACGCGGCTAGGGGCAGGGTTCACAGAGGCCTGTATCGTACGACAGGACCGCAATCTGCGCGAGATGAACAGCACCCTTGTCGTTGTCATGCATATCGCTGCTGGCAATCTGCTATTCGCTATCCAGAAGTCAATTTTAATGGAAAAAGTCACCCGACCATGAAAATTTGTCGCGAGTGCAGAGCACCGATTGGTCGCAAAAAGCCGTAAGATCAACAAACTGAAGGAGCCATGAACTGCGATGATCAATCGCATCTCGGTGCCAAGCAGAAAACCTCGAGTACCACTGTTCACTGCACGGAGGCACAAACACGTCCGGGTTGTTCAGATCTTGAACCCACCTCAATCGAATCGCGATACGGTGGGTCTGCCTGACTCTCCCAAGATCTGAGCGGTCATAAGAGGAAAAACTCGGGTTGGCAAGCAATGCTAAGCATCCAGTGACGGTTGGACGATTTACAGCGACGACGACAAGAAAGGACCTAGTGAAATCCCAAAGGCCCAGCCAAAACGTGTCTTGGTGTGTTGCAGGAAGCAAAACAAGATGCAGAGGGCTGGTGGATGTCGAATTGTGATCTCATCCTTGGTCAAGATTACCGTGGAAGCCACCGATCCACGCCCCAGATCCTCGAGCTCTCCGCGGCCAGGTGATGTCGACACAAGCACAATCAAGCTTTTGTTGGCGCTGGGAATCATCCGTCAAACGTCGGTGCACATTTCCGGTAGAACAGGTCTTGGACACGCTTGTTGAGTCGTAAAAATTTGTCTCGGTCTGTGATTTGTGGCTGTCGAGATTGAATTGATGCTGTGGCTGATGTCATTTCCTTGTTGTTGCCATCTGACAGCCCTACAGTGCATGTTATGCTTGCTTTGTGGTGTGTTCCTTGTATTCGGCCTCATTAAATCATCATAAAAGCCCATGACAAGTGAGGAGAGTCAACAAACAATCCATCATTATGCGCAAATACTTCACGCATACTGTAGGACATCGTAACAGATACGTGAGAAATTATAATAATTTGGAAGGACGAAAGCTACCAACCATACATTTACTCCTCCAGTATAGCGAGATCGATGGTCCCACGGAAGGATCATCAATCGACACGCACAGCAAGAGGTTAGCTCGTCATCCTCGGGCTCAGGCCTACGGACTGACTCACCGAAAGCCATTACCGAGCTATCCGAACTATGGAAGCCATGTCGAGAGACTATCTTAGCCTTTTCTGAGTTGCATGTTGCTTATGTGACAAGTCGGTGCCGGACGCCCGTTCCATCGTAGCGTAAAGTGACAAGCTGAAGCTCCCGACGTCATACCCTCTGGAAATTTCCTATGTACTAGCAACGAGGCATGACGCTAGGTGCGCATTCCATGTGAAGTGAGCATACACAAAAAGGCCCCCTGGTCTCGTTTCACAGAAATTCTCTTCACCCATCAGCATCAATCATCTGGACACTCATCGGCTACTAGTCAGCTCTCACCAAGGACAAGTCACCTTCTCGACTTTACCTACTTACCGCCAACAACATGCCTCAGTCAGCCATCGATGCCAATTGTGAGTTATTGAACCAATGGCTATTCCGCAAATACTCAATATACTGACTTCATCTCAGCTGGCACTAACGGCGGTGTTGCCGATATCCAGATCGGACCTGTTGGCTCCAGTTGGTACTTTGCCATCTGTGCCTTGATGGGAGCTGCCACCATTGCCTTCGTTGGTCTCTCGCGCACCAAGCCGCGCCAGGAGCGCATTTTTCACTACATCACCGCTGGCGTCACAATGGTGGCGTGTATCGCCTACTACACTATGGGTGCAGACTTGGGACGTGTCCCTATCGACATAGAGTTCCGTCGCGCTTCTCTCCCGGGTACCACTCGTGAGATCTTCTACGTGCGTTACATCGACTGGGTCATTACCACTCCCCTCTTGCTCCTGGACCTGCTCTTGACTGCGGCTCTCCCCACTCCCACCATTCTCTACGTCATGCTTGTTGACGAGGTTATGATTGTCACTGGTCTTGTTGGTGCCCTCACCGCTTCCAGCTACAAGTGGGGTTACTTCGCCTTCGGCTGTGCTGCTCTCCTCTACATCCTCTACGTTCTCGTTTGGGAAGCCCGCCGCCACGCCAACGCTATGGGCAAGGATGTCGGTCAGGCTTTCTTGATCTGCGGTGCCCTCACCTCCTTCCTATGGGCACTCTACCCCATCGCCTGGGGTCTTTCCGAGGGTGGCAACGTTATCAACGCCAACGGCGAGGCCTTCTTCTACGGTGAGCATGACTAATACTTATTATAACAACAACCACTAATTCTTCTCAGGTGTTCTTGACTTCCTCGCCAAGCCCGTCTTCGGTGCTCTGCTCATCTGGGGTCACCGCAACATTGACCCTGCCCGCCTCGGGCTCCACATCCACGACTACTCCGAGAAGGATGCTTATGTCAAGAACCCCAAGGAGGAGGTGGGCAACAACTTCCACCCCAACAGCGGTAATGCCAACGGTGTGACCAACAACACCACCACCAACAACCAGACTGTCTAAGGTCCCAGAGACTATGATGGAGAATGTCGCTAAACGACTTCCGATGTCTTCTCCCCTGGTGGATAGTTGACGCGGAGGACCGACTGCGATTGATTCGCTCTACATTAATACCGATACTTAATGGTCAATCAACATGGCGCCGGAGAAAATCTTTGTTCATGCCCTGCCGCGCGGATGATACCAAAATATACCCACTCTCATGGATTTCCAAGTAACACAGTCCTTCTTTGCGGCCATGCCTAGTCGCCTGGCAAATAAGCGATCGCTAACGATGATGGTGAGTGGTGGAAAGTAATGGTGGTAGTAGTACATAGGTGGTGCAATAAATGAGATGTCTGAATCTTTTCTTCTGATAAATTATGCTTGTGTATGCTATCTTACCTTAATCATCTGCCGCATCTGTCGGTTATGTTCTACATGTGTTAGTATCAATTTTAAGTTGAATAATGATAATATTGTTGCAAGCGCGTTCAAACATCAGTCTTCATCGACGTCAAAGCTTCACGTTTGCCGACTTCCATTCAACCGAGGTCATGCGTCAGATGAGAACATGTTCGAAATCAAGCATCCGAGTTCGCATGATCATTCTTGAAGCGATAGCAATTCTCGAAAGCAAAATTGCTCAACACCGGAATCCACGCCGGCATCGACCTGAAACCAGGACAGCCGCCGTAGTAATCACCGCTGCCAATCTCCGCCACCTCCCCGACTCCCCGTAGCCAACCACCGCTTCCCAGCATGGCAACGTGAGCTCCATCCACCCAACCAGACCGGCCTACAAGGCTATCCCAAGACTTCCTCGCCCAACATGGCCAGTCCGTCCACCTCGCAGAGCCTCCCAAACGGCCAGACCCCCTCCACCGAACACGAATACTTCCTCACCAACCCGCCACCCCCCTTTCTGCAATCGCACACCAATCTCGCCCAGTCCTTCATCGCGCAGCATCTGTCCTCTCCACAGCAGCGCGTCGTCCTCGTGACCTCAGGCGGCACGACCGTCCCACTGGAGACCAACATGGTGCGGTTCGTAGACAATTTCTCCGCCGGCACGCGCGGGGCCACGTCGGCGGAATGGTTTCTGCGCAACGACTACGCGGTGATATTCCTGCATCGCGAGTGGAGCCTGTTGCCTTTTGCGAGGCATTACAGCCACAGTAGCTCGAATTGTCTCTTGGACTACCTCGATCTCACCTCTTCGCCTGGCGGAGATCCTGGTGCAGCAAACGCGGGGGCAGGGAGAGCGGGAGGGGAAGAGGGAATCAAGGCGAAAGGAGTCCAGGTCAAATCCTCCTTCGCCACTAAAATGGCGCAGGTCTTGGCTCAGTATCAAAGAGCTAAAGAGAGCAATATGCTGCTCATGCTCCCCTTCACTACGGTCAACGATTACCTTTGGAGCCTGAGGGCAATGGCGCAGCTCATGCGTCCGCTTGGCGAACGAGGCATGTTTTACTTGGCCGCGGCGGTGAGTGATTTCTTCATTCCGCGGGGGAAGATGGTGGAGCATAAGATTCAGAGCGGGGAGGAGTTTCAGACTAAGAGTGCTAGGCTAGGGAGCGCGAGGGCGAGGGCGGATTTGGCAAGGGCGCAATCTGGTGGTGACTGGCAGAGTGGAGAGGGAGCAGAGGAGGGGACGAGAGGGGTAGAGAGTCCTGGGCCAGGACAGGGCGATAGTCATCTGGACGGGGAGGAGGAGGTCGCCGCTACGATCAGCGGGAAGAAACTCATTATTAACCTGGATCCGGTGCCGAAGTTCTTGCATCAGCTTGTCGATGACTGGAGTCCAAGGGGGATGATCATTAGTTTCAAACTCGAGACGGATCCGGGGATACTGGTCACAAAAGCCAAGTGGGCACTGAAGAAGTGTGGGCATCATCTTGTTGTGGGCAACTTGCTTAGTACGAGGAAGTGGGAGGTCGTGTTCGTCACTAGAGCGCCCGGTAGTCCGAAGCCGGGGCAGAATGGGACAAGGAGTAAGGAGGAGGTAGAGGGCGAGCTGGAGGAGAAGTGGATTCGCGTCCCGAGAAACAAGCGCACGCAGAGCTTCAGTGGTGTGCCAGCACACGTGGGACTAGCGAGCAGTCTACGGCGAGCCGCGATTGGTAAGGGAGAGGCGGAGTTGAAAGGGGAGGAGGTGCAGCGTGATGAAGTGGAGACGGAGGAGGTCGCGGAGAGTGAGAAGCAGGCCGGGGAGTTCTCGGGTGAGCCAAGCGTGGAAATTGAGAGTCTGATGGTGCCCGAAATTGCAAGGCTACACGGGGAGTTTATCAGAGGAATGAGCGATCAGCCTGGAAGAGAAGGAAGACAAGTACATCGGGTCGGGAGCGAGGTATAAGGTTCGTTGTCTGCATGGCAGAGTTTGGAGGCGATATGATTCACGATCAATAAAGAATAAAAGCTACCAGCACACCGATGATGAGTGCTCTTTCATGTACATTTTCAGCGAGATACACAACCATCCCGACTTTGATCTCAGGGGATCTCAAAATCATGCTCAATTCATCGCATCCTGTCCAATGGAACAACTGCTTCCTCAATAGATGGAATCTTGTCGATCGTCTCGCACTACACTTCAAGGATCCAGCTGCTCTATATCATCACTACAATGCATCCGACCCTGACAATGAGTACGACGCTTCACCTGTCACCAATTGGCTTGTTGATCACAGCCCAGCTTCCAACAGCCTTCGCTTCGAAACATTCTTTCTCGACCATCTCATCCGTCTAGTTCATGACTCAAATCATATCGAGCGTGCAGGCTCCAGCCTGGCTCTGACCCGTCAAATAGCAACGCCAGTATTATTGGGCTAGCCGCCTCCACCTTTCACCTCCGATCTGTACGCTCAACTAGAGTCATAGTTGCATTTATCTGAAGCTCAACTGAGCACTCACGGACTGAGACCTGGACAGGCTATTCCACATGATGTAGTCACGCAGAGCTACTGGGAGGTCATCTCACATGCCAGAGCGATGAAGCATATGCTCTTCCGATTTTCCCCAACGGACTCTGAGCTTCCGTTGGAGACGATCATACGGGAGACGCAGAGGATCTTGACTACTGGCGTCAAAGCAAGCGATGGTACAACTGACAACGTCTATGATGGTGTATACAGGCAACGTAGGATCTTCGCCGGCTTCACTGAGTTTGTGACACCTGAATTGGTGAAGGGTAAGATGGCGACATTGATGAAGAAGGGGGACGAAAGCATGAGAGAGCTGAATGGGAGATCTGCTAACGAAAAGAGAGCATCAAATGAAGTGAAGCATAGTGCGGAGCCCAAGAAGACAAGAGTAGAGCAGATGGAAGAGCTCATTGACCTGGCTGCGAGATTGAGCCATGGTTTTGTCAATATCCATCCATTTGTAGATGGGAACGGTAGGATGACGAGGCTGCTGATGAACGCGGTATTGATCAGATATGGCTTACTAGGAGCTGCTTTTGGTGGCGATGAAGAAAGGAGGGAGGAGTACTTGTGTGTTGCTGTCAAAGGAAGCGGGAAGCAAGAGGTGTGGGATGACATGGATGAGGAGGAGAGGGAGTACGCGGAGACTCCGTGAGATGAGTTGTATTCGCTGATAAAGAAGACAGTTGATATTGAGGTGAAGCAGTTGGAGGAGAATTTCATAGACGAGGATTTTGTTAGAAACTTTCTCTTGGAGGCAGAGTGAGCCAAGAGCACAGAGTTTGGCCCGAAAGCTTCAACTCTTGCTTGAACTTCGCTGTCTCCCACCCATCCATCTTTCGTACCTGCGCCAATCACCTTTTCAATTTGATGCGGTCAGCGCTGAGCTTGATATGCAAATATCTTAAGAAAACTTGTAACGCGCCTTGGAATGGTTCGAAGGTGTTGAAAAGGCTCTCCGGCCTGCCAACCCGTGCCCTCGTCGAAAAGCTCCAGCACTAGTGATCAGCGCCACCATGGCGACACCGAATGACATAGTCTCTTGTCTTCTCTTCCTTGCCACGCAGACAAATCGCTTTATACCTAATGCCAGAAAGTGCTCGTTCTCGACTGCAGCGGAGACAGTGGCCCAGCGAGCCGGCCTGAAGACCTCCGTTTCTAGGTCCAGGACTTCTGCGACCATGCTGGACCTTCTGGCATTTTGTTTGGTGTAATTCTTTGGCCCGTAAGACGAGTTTCCACTCCCCAGCTGCATATATACCTCATTACGCTGAACAGCAATTTAACACCTACTTGCTTGCGTTTTAGGCTTCCTGTCTTGGATGTGGCAATGAGATCGAAACTCAGCAAGCAAACCAAAGGTGGTAGCAATCCTGTCCTCATGGCCCAGCTCCATCAAGCACTTTCACATTTACCACAACTGATACCTGCAAACTAGCTTCGATTGCTTCTCGACCTCTAGAGATCAGGTGCGGACAAATCACAAAGCAGCATCCGAGTGGACTTCTGTTTGCTGGTTTGACACCTCAAGGCTGCTCTTCTGCCAAAACCCATGCTATCATTCCTGTCAGACATTTGCAAAAGACTTATCACCATCTTTATGCGCTTTCATGCTTTGATGCGGCCATGCGTTGGACATGAAAATGTAGCACAGACTGCGCCGACACCGGTGCTGACCACTTCAATCTCTTCCGTATTGCATGGTCATCAGACGCTCAGATCCGTCGAATTATCTTGTCTTTTGCGTCAGGCGCATGACGGATGGTCGATTGCGCCTCGCGGCTATCTTGTACTACGTATTAGGTAGCACAGAGTACAAACTATCAGATGGCGTACCCAGGGCGCGTGAGGACCAACAAGCCATTCAAGAGGTCCCAATTGCCGGCCTCCTGGAATCTATCGTGTGACTTGACCTTAAAGACTTTGGCAAGCATGAGCAAAATGACAGTGTCGGGGGATGAGGCGAAGCAAAGGACTGAGAAAGCCTTGATGGCTATGAGTGCACCTGGCCAGAAGCATTCATAGTAGGTCACTCACTCTGCAGTCTCTGGACCGTGTTTTGAGACATCCATTCGCTTACTATCTCTTGTTGATATCTTTAGTGACATTCTGTTCACCCTCAAATCGAGTCTCAGGTGCCATTCCTAGGCTGCACATTGAAGGTGACCTTGCTAGTCCTGACAGATGGTGCATCGAACACCCTCTCATTCCTCTCTGCTTCACGGAGGGGCACTTTCGCTGGTGCATTACCCATCACAATCCGATCTCGACCGAAGATGCGATCTTTTTCCCCTTGGGTTCAAAGACGTCGTCTACACGCTCCGTCGCTGATTCAGCATCCCCCGATCCCGAGTCTTCAGAGTCATCTCCCCTCTCAATTGGTACTTCAAAGAGTAAGGACACGTCATCTTCACACCCGGGTACGGCACCTCAGGCAACTCGTGTCATCGACATGGCCGATTTGCGCTTCAGATCTCGGCCCATTCAGGAGCTACTCCGTGAGGAGCTACTGATCGCAGAACACGAGGACCATTCTCAAAATGTCGCCACCCTCACGCCACTACTAGACGAACTAGACGAGACCAAGGGCACAGACGATAATCTAGGAGATGATTGGCACGCCGTCTCGAGACCAAAAGCTCCGGCGTCTGGCACATCGAGCGTTAACAAAGGCAAATTCAACAAGAGCTCTACAACATCAAATGACGATCGGCCCTATCCAGCGGAGACGGAACCCTGCAGGATCGTATGTGCTATTCCGTGGGAAGACAGGCGTCAGACACCGGGTTTTGGTCTACCTTGGGTCATTATCGACTCCAAGGGCTCCATCGTTTGCCAGTCGTTCCAGGCCTAACCCACTACCTTGCTTGACTGTCGACAATAGGCTTTCTCCGACTTATCTGGCCGGTCTCATCCTTGCCGGTTCTCTGCAAGACGAGGTACCGTGGTGGGCCCGTCAGTCAAATAGGCCAGACCCTGGCCTTCACCTGGTCTTGAACTTGCCATGTGACCTGCACATCAGCGCGGATCTGGTTTTCGAGGCCATGCTGTTACCCAGTTGCGTTTTCAGCTTTCACAGCTTGCAGAGTCGGCCACGGCGTCATTCACCCTCTGCAAAAGCACTCCCAGCATGCATCGTCCTTTCGACGGTCCCGTCACTGTCCTCTAGCATAGACCATACTTATGTTCGGAGGCGGATAGGCGATATCGTGAGGGGGTACTAGCCTTCTATCAATACTTCGCATCACCTTCCTTCCATCACAGGATCCTCGCTGTCGCGAGGCCGCCCGCCAAGTGACATCGTACCTTGTTTTAATTGCACCTTTCGCCCTTCAAGTCGCCACTGTTGTTCTCTTTCAGCTCTAACGACGGAAACATCCAAATACCCAACCCTCACAGTGTTCAGTACACATCACACCCCTTGGTTCAGGCAGCAAATGAAGTAGTCAAGTCTTCAACGTTAATATAGACACTACCAATTCACCGCCCCCTCCATCTTTACACGGGAGGGAAAAAAGCGGGAGCCATGTAACGAAAAAAAGAGGGCTAAGTATGTACACTTTTGAAACCCCTTCTAATGCTGCCTTTGCACCGACGTTAAACTCCAAGGTCCCTCTTGATCCAGACGCAATACTCTCTTCCTCGGCATCTCCTCGTCCCTCTCCTCCTTCCATACCCAAATCTCGACACATCCCTTTCCGAAGCAATCGATCCTAAATCGGACTAGGATACCTCCCTTCCGGCAACATGCCCATTCCCCCAACCGCAGATCCCCCCATTCCTCCCCTGCCCGTCGCCCCTCCCCGCCCTCTTCCCCTCCCACTCCCACCCCTCGGTCTGCCCAGCCCTACGCCAGGGATAGCGAAATCCGGATTCGCACTCAATACCAGATCCTCGTTCCGTTTCCTGCCTGGTGGTGGCGGCATGAGATTTGGACCCGGCGGAGGGCGCCACTGCGGGTTGATACCCCGCTGACTTACGCTCGTAAAGTGGCTGTTTTCGCTACCCGTCGGGGAGCGGGCGCCGTCGGCGATGTCGCTTGTGGGTCGGCTGGGGAGGGTTTCCGCGGAGTGGGAGGGGGCCACGATGTGTGGGTGCGGATTAGGGGCGCTATAGCCTGTTATTTTCGTTGGTGATGAACAATAAGAGACACACGCGGGGAGGGACCGGGGGATAAAGGGGGTTCGGCGAGAGGGGGGAGAATGCCTTACGTGTTGTTCATGCCTGGCATGAGCGCGTTGGGCACAGGCGAGGGTGGACCGTGGCGGGATGGGTTCGGGTCGTCGTTGGCGAAGCGCGGGTCGACGTCTTCGTAGTAGACTTTTGAGCCGGAGTGATTGCGGGAGTGGTGGGAATGGGGTGACGCGGAGATGGTGCGGAGCGCGGGTGGGGAGACGTGGCCATTGTTTGCGGACTGGGAGTTGGAAAGAGGTGATGGTGCGGCCCAGTGGGCGCGCGGAGGGACGTAGCCCTGGTCAGAGCTGCGGGGATCAGAGTATTGGCTGCTTGATGTACCGCTTTCTACTCGTGCGGGACTGGAGCGGCCCTGTTGGAGGGCGAGCATGCCGGCGACATCGCTGTCGCTATCTCGAATGTTGTACATGCCTTGATCTGCGGGTGGGTTGCTGCCGTGACGTTCGTCCATTTCGATAGCCTGTCCAATACCAGGACCAGGCGTGCCATTTCGCGATGCCGAACCGGGCGGCGCAATTGGCTGGCCGTCATAGTATTGACCGTCTTGTGCTGGGGGAGCTCGTGAGCCGGGGCCTCTAGGCATAGCGCCGCCAGCCATCATCATGCCTGGTCCACCGGGTCCAGGACTGCCTCGTCCACCAGCTGGACCATTCCAGCCTAGCGGAGGAGGACCCCTCATCCCGTCGGGCCCACCTCTGTATGGGCCCATACCACCTCGTGGAGGACCAAAGCCGCCACGGGGTGGTGGTCCACCGTATCCTCCTCGTGGTCCATAGCCTCCTCTCGGGCCAAATCCAGCCCGCGGAGGGCCGTAACCGCCTCTCGGAGGACCCATCATACCGCCCCTGCCGCCCCTTCCGCCGTATCCTGGAGGTGGTCCTCTCGAGCCCCTCGAGTTGTATGATCTGCCGGACCCATTCGAGTTCATGGAACCTCTTGAACCTTGTGATCGTAGACCTGGCGGCGGTAGACCTTCGGCGGCCGCGACTGCGTCGGGTGGGAGTGGGTTGCCATACTCGTCCCGAGATGGCCTTCGTCCGAGACCATTCGGCATTGGTGGTTGATCGTAAGGTCCTGGTGGTCCCCTCGCGCCGTTTGTAACATTACTTCGAAGAGAAGGCGTGCGTGCATTGAGCGGGTCTGTGTCGCTATCTTTCGCAAATTCTGGGTTCTTGGTCTCAAACGATGCAAACTGGGACGCGTATTTCGGATCGCTGGAGAGAGGTGGGGGACTCTCTGCTCGGTCAAAGTTCGTTGTGACAGCAGCACGTTCCCTCTCTTCCATGCGATTCTGGAAGAAATTGGCCCCATTCATCTCGGCGTTCTCGGCGATCCTCTTCTTGCGAGCCTTCCGCGACACCAGAGTCCTCCTCATGGCACATGTCACGATCCCAGACGCGACGATCAGGATAGTAGCCGCCAACACGATCCATCCTCCCCACTGCATATGCGGTACAAAGAGAAGAATGTCGACGAGGAATGCCAGTAACGAGACCAGTAGAGTCGGGAAGGAGAGGATGAGCAGGGCCAGGAGATATCTCGGGGAGTGCGCAGGTCCATGGAAGTGGGCAGCGAAGGACAGTCCGAAGCAGATGAGCGTGAGGAGTGCAGCGACTGGGTGCACTATCAGGATAGTTGAGAGCGAAGCACGCGCGCTACCCGGCAGCGTGAAGTCTCCTCCACTCTGATCCGTAGAGAACTGATCCGGGTTGTATCCGACTTCTACCCCTGTGCATGTATCCTGTTGGCAAGCCCCGAACACTCCATAGTCGACACCCTGGTAGCTTCCCAGTGGTATAGCGCGGATGATCGGCGTCGATAGTGTGCTGAGCAGCAGTAGAACAAACGCGACGAAGAAGAGAATAGATAGAGGAGTGGCCGGTCGTAGCATGATTATTGCCGATTAACGACTTGTTCAAACCGGAGAGGAAGTCGTAGATTTAGCGAACCATTGGGCACAGTGCCCAGTCGCGGGCCTGTGGTGGTGCTGGATATTAACAATAAGGCAGGATGAAAGTAGCGGAGGACGCGAGTTGTGTACGCAATTCGTGTATACCCCTCGAAAAGTTCAACGGTCGTGGGATAAGGTGAGAGGCAGGATGGTTTAAGGTGTAGCGTCCGGAAGTGAAGTCAAATCAGAAGAGGGCTGTGTCGGACGTCGCAGCCGTGAAACCTGGATAGCAGCTCGTAGGCCTGTGCCTCTCAATTGTTTGACCAAGAATACCGAAGCAGAAATACCAGGCCGTGAAGGAGGTTGGGGAGTAGTGAAGCACGAATAGAGAAGGCACAGTTGGTTGAAGGTACGACGACAACGACGAGCAATTCACAAGCTGCAGCACGGCATGGCGATTAGCCTGCGATTAGCCTGCGATAGCCAGAGAGAGACAGAGCCAAAGCCAGGTCAAGTCAAACAGACCCCAAGAGACGGCAGAGACGCCCATTCTCCCACTTTTCCCAAACACACCAATCGCATCCGTCTTCATCAGCCAAGAGATGCATATTCCAGCTCCACCTTGGACCCCAATGCTCGGCTAAGCCCGTTCGAGTCTGGACTGCTTGGATGCTTTTGTGCCCTTTTTCGTAGGAGACTACTACAAGCGGAATTCATCCTGGGTGACCTCGACAAGAGCCGCGCCATCTCGTCGTCGGCGCTATCGAATGCTCAATCTCCATTCTTGTCGTGCTGCAGCTTCCTGATTGGTTTTTTCGAGAGGATGGCAGCGAGATAACCACGATGCCGCGACCAAATCTAATAGACCCTGGTCTGTGGAGACTGGATAGAAATGACACCATGTCCGGGTTTCCATAAGTCTGTCACAGTTGCTGTTGACCATTAACTTATCCTCTCCTTTTCTCTTCGTGTTTGACACAGAATCGCTGTTACAATTACAGACTGGAGCCATGGTATGCTCCATGCTTGCACTCCGATGTGTCAATTGCTCCGTTCGTGGGGATCCTTCAACACAACCACTGCTATATCTATCCTTGCAGGTGATCACACTGGCTTACGAAGCTCTACCCGCCAAGTGGTAGTGGCTTGCTTGCAGGAAATTGCTCGCAACGAAATGCTAGCGCTTGATGTCATGAGAGGTGCTGCTTTTTCCCATGAGTATTTGTTTTGACACTCATAGCCTATCATTACAGTCATGTGTTAATCCAGCATATGCTCATGATATGTAGTCACTGGCCTGAACTGATATCCGGCGCTACGGCAGGTCCTTCAAACCCAATCTCTCACCGAGTGGTTTGATGCTCAGCACTCTCCCTGTGATGGACATTTCAGATACATTGCTCTAGGAAGCGTTGAGCATTTCAGAGGCTCGTGCATATTCCACGAAACAGGCTTGACATAGGGATCATTGTCTCGTGTCAGTAGAGATGGTACCGGATCTAGCCACATTTTCACATCGTCACTATCAGGGGTGCGAACAGGGTTAGAAGGTGACATCAGCCATGGCCTCCTTCTGAATCTTCCATGTACGCATCAGACGTTTGAGGTAACACACTGCTGACCCGCAGTGTACATTTTACGCTCGCAAACGAGGTCAAGGAGGACACAGCGATGAGTTCTGTAGCGAGTAGGAAAGCTGTGGGAAACACAGCGGGCAACAAGAACCAGTCAAGAAGTCATGAATCCTGCGGTGTTGTGCCTAATCTGATTGCTCACGTCTTCGTGGGTGTGACACAAGATCCAAATGTAGGTCTCCCTCAGTGGCTTTGAACCGTCGATGTTGAATTGATCGAAGTGCGCTATCCAACTGCGTGCGACGTATCGAGTTCTTCACGAACATGCTCCACGCATGACGACGGTAGTGCTTGGAATGAAACTTGCATTTCCCATGACGAACGCCATGACATGACTGCCAGCTCAGGTCATCTTTCCTTGAGCAGCTTTTCGTAGCTCTTCCGCTAACAACCACCACCATCTCTTCTCCTTCCGCTACAGCCAACATTCCTTGTCAGCTACATCCCCGTCGTCCACACAGTTTCCTCCCAGTTTGCGCCATGCCCATCACTCAATTGTCGTGCTTCGAGTATGTCGTGCGAAAAGTCATTGTCTATTTGTCTGAAGAGGCGCTTGTAGGGCCACGAGCGCCCTTTGGTGCACCGACGCGGAAGCCATTCGAGAATTTGCGGGAGACGTGCTTGAGGGATCGCATGCGGCCGGTGCCGGTAGTCTTTCTGCGCTTGGCCTTCTCGCCCCAGTTGTCTGTCAAAATGTCAAAACCCAAGTCCTTTTGTCCCTAGACCAGCCCGAGCGCTTGAGGAAACCCGAGTACTGTAGTGCGGGAAGAGGTGTCCTCGAAGTGATGTCGCATCCCACTTCCTCGCAAAATAACATCTCGGTTCACTTCACTCGGACCAGGGGAATGCGACGTACATTTACGAATTGACTTGCTGGGATAGCCGCAGTTTGAGCAGGTGTGCTTCTGCACGTGGAGAGAGCGAGAGCCTATTGTCCACCAAATTAGTCCTCTGTATCTTCAGGTCTCCCAGCCGTATTGCCAACGAGAGACCACCAGGAACGCAAAGCGAACGCGGTAGCTTAGAATCCCTCCCATCTCTTGCTATTGTGCGCATTCGTAGCTGTAGGATGATGATCGCACGTACCGCATCTCCTGCACAGAACGTGCGTCTTGTTGTGGCGTTTACCGAACGAGGAGGTACCCTTGGCTGGTGAATGAAGTTAGCCTTCGTCTTTATTACCGACTCGAATGGTCGTCGTACTCATTTTGGCGGTGGACTGGGTGTTTCAATTGTCGATGTGTTCTTCGTTTGATGATGCTGCAAAGATTCGTGAAGTTCAACCTTGCCAAGTCGGCGAAAATATTCTCCTTTTGCCGCAAATTTCGTGGGCCCGCGAAGCTGCGGTCGGGTTAGGGTTAGTTGACTGTCCAAGCCATGGTAACTGCTACTCTCTGCATTACATATCACGTCGGATGCAACATCTTATTTTCGCTGTCTTCCCAAGCGGTCATCAGTCCGATCCGTCACCTAAAATTGTCTTTCCCTTATCCCACTCTCTGCTTTCACCTTTCTTGGCCCACTGAAAGCTAGAGAGAGGTTCTGCTTCTCCTCCTTTCCACTTCTTAATTTCTGCCTCTGAGAAGCCGGCTGCCTTCAATCTCTCCTTGCCCTTCTGCTTCCACTTCTGCCTGTCTTTCAGCGCCTCCAGTGCCTGATCCCAATCGTCAGCATCTTCCTCTGGCTGCACATCCGTCGCTGGATCATACTGAGCATCGAAATGTGCATCGATAGCTCTAACAGGCGTGCTGACCCCACGTCCTCTCGAACGCAAAGGTGGCGACTGTGACGGTGGTCGAGGGCCGACAGTTGATTCGGACTCGCGAGATGATGACCGATCACGCTTCCATTCTCGACGGTCGGAGTGATAGCTTTGCTTGTTTCCGCTGGGTGACCTTGTTCGTAATCTCCCTCTACTAGATTTCTGCCGATCATGTTCCGACGACCTGGTCCTTCGCCTCTGATGGTCCTCCTTCCTCGACCTCCTGTGTTCAGACCTATGCTCCACTTCATACTTTCGCTTGTGCCTACGCGCTCCTCCTCGCTCTTCACCATTCTCGCGCTGATACTCTCTATCTTGTTCCTCATCCGTATGTGCATCTCCTCGCTTCTCACGGCTAGGCACCTCCTCGTCTCGTGATGTGTTGCGTCGATGACGATGCACGCCCCTTCTATCGTTCCACTGCTCTGCCTTGCCGCCGCCCGTCGTCCTGTACCTCTTCTCATGGTCGACTTCATCTTCCACCTTTCTGCGCTTCAGACCCCCTCCACCTTCCCTCCTGGCCCGGACTGAGTAGACCTGTTGTTCTGCCCTCTTCCTCTTTGGCTCCAAAGCCCTCAGTCTAGCCTTTGACTCCTCCTCTTCCCTCTCAAGCAGAGCTGCATTATGCGCATCCGTGTCTCGCAGAATGTTCCGCAGGAAGCGTGTATTGGGCTTCGCAGTGCTTACCGGTCTGTCCTGATTAGCTGAACATGCCGCATGCCAAGTTTGGTGTCCCTCATTTACCTCTTGCTCACCCCCAGCCCAAACCCCGCAGCAGTCCTAGATGATACAGCTTTTGCATCTTTCGCAAGGAGAGCAGCGACATACTCGTCCGTTAGGGGTGTGTCGTCCTGCATATTCGCCATCGCATGACGGATCAAGGTCAGGTGACCAGTTTATTAAAATCTATCATGATCGTGTCAGCGAACGACTAGAAAGCAATGCTTGCCAGAAATCGCTACTTCTGTACCGCGGAAGTATTCCGCGCCATGACTTCACATGTCAACAAAAGTAAACAATACTGATTCACTCCGATCAGACACACCATTGTACATTGGCACTCCGATCACAGCGAAAAGCAGACATAACGAGTCCAGTCCGATCGATTGCGGATACAACGCACCCCAACCACGACACCTCTCCCACCACCATCATCCGTCCCAGCTCTCCATCCCACCTCCGACACAATGACCACGCCTCTCCCCAATCTACAATCCGCCACCGCCCTCCTCTCCACCCCAGCAGACCTCTCCCTCCACAACCTCCGAAACACCACCGACACCCCGACAGACCTGCTCGCCAATCTCCAACACCACAAAGACCTCTTCTCCAAACTCCGCTTCTCCTACACCGAGCAAGTGACGAAAGAGCGCTTCCTGAAAGCCTGCGCCTCGGACCCGCCGGAGTTCGCTTCCCCTGGAGAACTAGCTGCTTTGGAAGCGAAGTTAGCAGACGACAAGGCAGCTCTGAAAGCGAAGAAAGAGGCCGTGGCGCAGATGCTCTTGGGGCTGGATGAGCGGAGTAGGGACGTAGCGACGCTCTTCCTCGCGCAAGAAGAGCGGAGAGGACAGGTTCGGGGCGTGGCAGAGGAGATCGAGGCATTGGAGCAAAGGAAGCAGGACTTGTTGGTGCAGAGGCCGGAGGTGCATCCTGATCCGCTTATGCGGCTGGGATTGGAGGAGACGAGGGAGGTGTGTGCGGAGAGGACGGCGGAGGGGGAGATGATGGCTGGTCGGATTGAGGAGATGAGGATCGAATTGGAGAGGCGAAGGGATGATGTGAGCAGGATGAAGAAGGAGTTGGATACTGTAGAGGAGAGGAAGAGGGAGGCGGTTAGGGAGGTGTTGGAGATGAAGAGAAGAAGGGGGAGTGGGGTGGTGGAGATGGATGAGGTGGAGGCTAAGGGACGGTGGAATCGTGCTGCTGAGGGGGTGTTGAGGGCTGTTTGCTAGGGTGGCAGAGTAGTAGATGCAGAACTTCAAACAGGATAAGCGAAGCTGAAAGTCGCGTTGGATGGGGTTGAGAATTCCCGGGCTGTAACGCAATTGATATTAGACTGGCTCACTATGACTACGTGTAACCCGAAATTAACATCCCCTTGTTCATCCGCCCATTACACCATACTCCATCGCTATGATACGGCTGAGAATTCAGCTGCTAAAAGCAGAACGCTGCAACCGCTATGCAGAACTACCCTAGGCCTCAAAAATAGGGTACCAACGAAATGCCGTGCTATCCTGACGAAGCGTATAGCTCCATAGAACTCTCGACTAGGTTCTCCAACCTCACACTACCACCAACAGGGGTAGAATAGCTCCTCCTGAGTTTGCCTCGTCGCTTGACAACTCCCACACCACTACCTGGAACCTCACTCAGGGACTGCGACTAGTATTCCCATTCGTGGATGAAGTTGGTGTTGTTTTTGGCTTTGATCTCTGTCGGTCGACCGTCTTGGTTGACGCATTTGAAGATGTTGACCTGCCCTTCGCCAAGGACGGAGCAGGCGAGCATCATGCGATGTGGATGGAAAGCAGTAGCCGTGATGGGTGTTGCACGATTATGAGTTGAACCGGCGAGAAGGGTAGATGTGCCGGGTTCGATCGTAGTGATTGGTCTTGAAGACTGGTTAACGTCGCTAGTAATATTGTTGGTGGAAAACACGCGCAAAGCATTGTGCGAAGAGCCGCTAAACAGTCATCAGTATCCGACAGGTCAACATGATAGTGGCTTACTTACGTCGCGAAGACGGGAGCATGCTCATGCACACTTAGACTCCTCAATGTCCCCGCTCCCTTCAGTCCTCCTTTTCCGTTTACAAGACCGACGTGCTTGTCCATCCTGATATCCCAAAGTCTGACTGGACCAGCTCTTTCAGCACTGATCAACTCTCTCATTCCTCCTCTTTGTAGATGGCAGCCCACGATCCAGCCTTTGTGGTCTTTGTACAGCCTCACCATACTCTCACCAGGTTTACACCTTGTGTCAAACACTCTGATGGCACCATCACCGAAACCTGCAGCAAAGATATTGCCCTCAACCTGATCGCTTGTCAGGCTAGTGATGTTGCTGCCACTCCTGGCGGGAATATCAGTGACGCACAACTCGGTCGCTGCACTCCAGACTCTGATCATCTTCACATCTCCTGCGACGAGTAGTCTGCCCTGACCTTGTTGCCACTCACACACGCAACCACTGTTGATGGTACTCGGTACCAGATCTGCAAGAGCTCTGAAACTGGCGGCCAGCTCCACTTTGCGATTATCATAGTCTCGGTAGATGCGCACGACACCATCGCTACTCCCTGCGAGGACGAGAGCCACGTCATCTTCATTGACGAATCGAAGGTCGCTGATTCTGCTTCCTTTTGGGTTTTCGTTTCGCCATCTCGAAATGCGTCGATTAGCTTCCCAGTCCCAGACAGAGATCGTCTCACGATCGTCAGATAGCAGGAGATGAGGCTCGAATTGATGGAAGACGACCTTCGAGATAGGTGCATTGTTCGACAGGACTGCAGCCGGCGCATTCCATCGACCAGCCGCAGCCATGTCTTTCAATGGCTGTGTCGAAGCAATGATACGATCGTTTCGCGACCGGCGCCATATACGCTCGTTAAAATCGATGGACCCGGGCTCATCAGCTTCGGCCGGTCGCATTTGAGGTTCTCGGAAGTACGTGAGCGAAAAGGAGAGGAAATTGCTGGTCAGTGGTATATTTGGCGCCACAGACAGATCGCGGGGAATAAATCCTGGCGTGATGGCTGGCTTCGACTCAGGGTACGGCAATCCAGCTGGCGTGGGATCTAGCATGGTGGACGGCACTGTCCACTCATGCGGTACCGTACCACGAGGGTGTTGTCTTTTCGGCGGTGATCGATTGGACGATGGAGAACCGTAAGCTTGCTTCTCTTTGATCGAGCCGAACTTGGCGAGGCTACTTATAGATGCTGCCACAGAAGCGGTGCGACGCAAACCAGCAGAAAAGTAGCCTTCAGATTTACTGTTGGGAGATGAGGCAAGAGGCGAAGATGCGGCGGGCGTCGTTGGCTGTCTGTTCAGTTCAAATTGTCTCTGCATAGTTGCCTCGTTTTCCTCCTTGGCCACTTTCTCCTTTTCGGCGATAACGCGCACGATCTGCAACGCAGTCTTTCCGAGCGGTCCATTGAAAAGAGCCTCGAGGACAAAGTCGACTACGGCTGATGCGTCTTGACTAATGTCAGGGTACGGATCAGCACTGAGGATCAGCACTTGTCGCCAGATGGTCAAGTAGATATTCTGCTTTGGCATGACCGGAGGGATATGTGTGCCGTTGCTCTGATGATCGTGAGATTCAGAGCTCGAGTGAGATGGCTTGCGATCTTGGACGATTCCCCGTGCTTCGTCCTCGAGCTTTTTCTGGCGCTTCCTTTCATTGACCAGCTCTTCCCAAGTCGCAACAACCATTCTATCACGGTACCGGTAGACGAATGTGGACAGGAAAACGACGTACTCTCTTCGTACCATGACGTTACCATCATCCGCCACAGGCACCAGGTTCTCAGCCACCTCTGCTTCGATCTCAGCGACTTGATCTGTGAGATCCGGAATACCGAGAAAATTCGTCATGGCATTCACCATTGCAGTGCGGACCTCTGGCGAAGGATCGTAGCGCAGACGCGAAAGAGCTTGATGTGCTTGATTGCGTATACCTGCCCACTTCGCTTCTGTGTGATCTTTCCAGAGCATACTTAGGCAAAGACAAGCGTATTGCCGTAGTAGTGGCTCGTCTCGTTCGCCCGCATGAAAAAGCATGAATTCAATGATTTCAGGATTGGTGTTCAAGCATGCAGCTTGGCCTTGTCGATAATCTTTACAGAAGATTGCGATGATGAAGGCGCACATTGCACGGTGCTCATTGATATTGGGACAATTAGGAAGGACGAAGTTGGGGTTGACGAGGTTGACGAAGTACTGATAGCCATTATCTTTGAGCAAATCAGCCTGACAGGTCTGATCAATGGCGAGAATGCGAGCCCAGATGAATACCATGACCGACTTCAGCTCCTGAGCTTGGGACTGCAATAATTTCAGGACATATGGGAATATGCCAATGCTCAGTGCCAGATTGACGGCCCAAGGACCCAGATCCAGGAATTTGCTCAAAAGGACAAGAGCGCGCAAGCGGTGCACCTGACTAAGGAGCACTTGAAGTACGATAGGTAGCTGCTCGGGCATCTTCTGTTCCAGTGCACCTTGAGTGAGGTACACCTCAAAGGCACTGAGTTGGTCGGCAAAGAAATCGGAGTGATTATACTGCAGATCACCGCCATTTCCCTCTCTAGTCTGAGTAATCAAGCCGGGGAGCTGCTTCAAAATCATCTCAACGGCAAAGTCCCAGCTGTCCCATAGAGGGTTGTTGTGTGTGTCTGGGATCTCGGGCTGACTTTGAGGATGGCAGTGGTAAGTACGCATGATGCGCTGGGCAAGCAGGAAATTCCTGAAGAGAGCTGCAACCATGAGATCCTGTCGGAAAAGCTTCTTGAACAATGGTTTAGGCAGCGAGTTCCATGCGATTGTGTCCGTTATCGCGGTGAAGATCCAATTCAGCTCACCTAGAGGAGTTCGCCTCTCGGATATCTTGCCAGGGATATTCCTCCCTTCCTGTAGCGAAAGACCGCCAGGCAATGTATTTTGTAATATGAAAAAGCGTACAGCCATGTCGATGGGAGTGGTCAGGCACGAAGTGAAAAGATCGGCCGGCAAATCCGGATTTGTGGGTAACAGTTCGTTCTCGCGGCATGCGGCGAGGTGGATACTGTCGTGGTAGTTGATGAATGGCAGTGAGGGATCGTTTCGTCGAGCTTCTTGCTGTTCTTTGTCATGTTTAATCGCCATGGTGTCAAAGTTCTTGATGATCAGGCCAGCAGCTGAACAGTCATACAGGTAGAGACCAGGAGCGCCCAACCAGGTCTGAAGATCGTAGAGGGAAATAGGAATATACTGCGTGAAGTGGCGATTGAAGACCCAGATCTCTCCTGCCGGTGTTGGTCGAGGTACGCCATGACCGTTGTAGTGGAAAAGGACTCGCTCATCTTTCGATGTGCGCCGCAGAGTGGTGCAGAATTTCTTCATGTCATCCACGCTGGGGTCCATGACCATCTTATATCTTGTGCGCATACTGAGATTCTCAAACTGAGACTGCAGAGCCTTGCCAATAGCGGAATTGACCCCCGCAGTACCCTGCCCCTGCGGTACGTCCTGAACCGGATCTATCCAGCACTCCAGCCGGGCGCACGGGTCTGTCTTGACCACGTCTGGAGGATCCACACCGATGTTCAAGCAAACAGCGAGCAGCGCACCCACCGTCTTCAATCTGTCCCTCATTCGCCATTCTTCAGCGACATTCTCTTCTTGCCTCCTGTGAAAGTTTACTTGTCGTTTGTCGGTCCAATACATGAAGAAGTTCTGGGAAAGAACCCTCGCCTGCTCCTCGCTCGTAAGCTGTGTCTCCCACCCGTGGCGCATCTTCGGTCCATCTTCATCGCCGCTCTCAGCCTGTCCGTGCTTGTCCTTGTCCATGTCCGGATCATGCCGTGGACCAAAGTCGCTTTTCGTCCTTAAGACAGGCGGAGCAGGTCTATTTCCAGGGCGACGTCTTGAAGAGTCGTCATGACCGTCTCTGTCTTGTCCAATCTCAGGGCCCGAATGCGCGCTATTTGGTCGATCGACCGAGTCTGCATCGCCGCGGTCTGGGCTTTGGTGAAGGTTATTGGCTTCACTGTGGAATCGGGTGTGACGGCTTTTGCGACTCCGTACAGAGGGGGCGAGTTCCATGGCAACAATATGCCTACCACATATGGTGTGTGGCTCCCTCTCGAGCCTTAATCAGTCCTTGAGTTGAACCTCATCCTCCGCTTTGCTTGCGACTGAGCACGATGTGGGGGATATGTTGCAGCGTGCGGAAACGAGCGTACTGGGGCGAGTATCCTACGAAAGACAAGAGCGGTCGGAGCGCGATCCCGCAGACAATTGCGAGTTCTGCGACTTGAAGAGGGAGTGTTGTATGTGAGTTTGCTAATCGTTCAGAGCCAGGCAAAGATTACCTGTGGTTGGGGAACATTGCGGGACGCACGCGGCCTGGAGCTCCGAGCAAGGGACTAGCCGACATTGGCGGTGGAGGGAGCACAAGTCTTGGCAATGTGACCGCCTCCAGATGAGGCGAACCGTGCTACCTCTACTTATTCCACTTCACCCTGAAGTCAACACGTTGAGGACAGCATCGCGCTATTTGAGATTGACCGCAGTCTTGCGTGGTATGCATTGTTTTAAACACTTTACTCGTTAGTCCAGCATGAATGACATAGATCTGGAACGCGTTAGGTCCTTGCTATCACAGCACAGCTCCAATTATTCGTGCACTTACTGGGCCTCTAAAAGAAATCGGATCGCCCCTTGATAACACCCGTCGGGCTCAAATGGCGTGCCGCCAGACGGGGATGAGTGCGGATGATCTTTGCCTTAAAATTAGCGCGGTTGGAAGACGCCACAGCGACATGGGAGCTCCAGTTGCAGCTTCAGTGACACAGGCTAATGCGAGTCCGCAATCATGAGCAGTAGGCAACCGTGTTCGAAACGTATATGTGGTAGCCTTTCAATTTCCTCACACCCTGCCTTCGTGCCGGCGTTCCTTTCCAACATGGGTTCATACAAATTCGAACCTCTTGATGCTAATAGAAACGAAATTCGTTTGTTGCAATTATATGCAGGTGGCATCGACGATCCCATACGCTTTCACATCCGTCGACATGGCCTTGCGCAGCGGACTGCTGAGAAACCGTCGACGGCTTCAGACATCGATCAGATTCAGAAGACGCTCACACAGGACTGGCATGTGAAGGAAACACTGGACGGCCGATTGCTCTTCATGAAGATTGGAATCGAGGTTGATCTACCAAGTCGCTGGGATCATCCCGACCCTGAGATGGACCGTTCAATAGCCCACACGAGACCCAAGCAGCTGTCTGATCCAGCCGAGTACGAGGCTTTATCCTACGTTTGGGGGCCCGAGGATCCTCTGGTCAGTGCCTTTGTCAATACACCAGACCAGCCGGCAGAAGTACGAATTACATTGCGGCCGAATCTGGCAGCTGCCCTGAAGCAACTTCGCCTGATTGACAAATCGCGGTTGCTTTGGGTAGATGCTTTATGCATCAACCAGGCTCATAACGCGGAACGCGATGCGCAAGTATCAATTATGAGAGAGATCTATTCGCAGGCGAGTCGCGTGCTGATATGGTTTGGCTCGGAGATCCAACATGCCGAGCTCGCGCTCTCTACCTTAGATCACTTCTCTCGCCAGATCGAGGTTACCACTGATGAGTTTTTCACAGATGCACCAGGAGCTGAGCATCCTGGCTGGTGGCATCCAAGAGCCCTACTCCCATACGATGGAAGAACATGGGATGCATTGCAAGCCCTCTTTGGCTGTGCATGGTTCGGAAGAGTGTGGGTCTTACAAGAGGCGCAACTCGCCAATGACAAGGCCGTTGTGTATTGGGGTGAGCACGAGATCCTGTGGTCGGCAGTACGCAAGTCGATGTTAGTGCTCGCCATTAAAGATGGCCTACCAGAGGGCACGAGCAGCATGCTTCAATCATATGTTCGCGGACTTGTGGCTGGCGCAACTCGTTCGCTCCGACACCTGCTCTGGTGATCTAAGAATCGACAGTGCACTGATCCCCGGGACAAGATCTATTGAATTCTAGGTCTTCTTTCATCTGTTGTTGGCACTCTCATCCAGCCTAATCACGACTCTAGCGTACCTGACGTTTACCGAGACGTTGTTCTCGCCTACATCGCCTCCTCCAAGCGGCTTGATATACTAGAGCAATGCAGCGTTCGGGAACGGGTTGCGGGAGGTCCAACATGGCTAGCGAATCTTGCTATGACGAGCGACAAAGAGCCGATGCCACAGTCCCTTGCATCCGGAATATCCCGTGCACACTTCGAATATTCGGCGCCAGGCACACTGAAAGTGATGGGCAAGCGCTGCGGGACAGTGTTGCACGTTGGCAAAGTAGCATTGGGAACCGACGACCAGGTTTATGATGTCGTTCGGTCCTGGGCTCGTAAATACGCCTCAGATTGCAACTATCGTAGTGGACAGGCTTTCCTGGATGCCTTTCTAGAGCTGGTCTTCCATGTATGAATGGATAGTCATGAAATGCTGCGCAGGCTGACTATAATGCTGCAGGGACGAACGAGGGAGCGCTTCCCACACCATTTGTATCCCTCTCTCCAGGAGTTGCGCGGCTGGTACAGGGAGCGCTATCTATCCAGTGAGGGCTTCGGGGTTTTCCTGACGAGACAGGCGGCTCGATTGCGAGGCTGTACAATTATCAAAACCGACCAAGGCCATTTCGGTCTCACACGAGAAAGTGCAGAATGCGGTAGGGTCAGATGTGCTTATTGCAACATGATAATACTTACTCCTGCCAGGTGATGAGGTGTGCATGCTTCTTGGCTTGGAAAATTTACTCGTTGTGCGACCCACTAGAGGGACAGCCTTTGAACTGGTGGGACCATGCATCGTCCAAGGTCTCATGTATGCAGAATCCCTGCTTGGTGATTTGCCTGCCTCATGGGTGATGGCATACAGCGATGGTGCAACCATGGCAACTCCACACTATCACAATGCAGACACGAAAATGGACACGACGGAGGATCCGCGACCACCCCCTCTACCTCTTGGATGAGCTCGTAGCGATCGGGAGCCGGAGCAAGATGTCGCGTTGGAAGTGAAATACTTCGAGAATCAGGAGACGGGTGAGGTCATGAACTCGGATCCCAGGATGCTGCCAGAGGCACTCGCAGCCAGTGGCCGACCGGTCGAATGGGTCGAGCTTGTGTAAGTAAGAGCACAGCTGATATGAATTCATGATCAGATAAGAATATAAGTCGTGGTTGATAACATTAGTCTCGATGTCGTAAAGATTGAACTAGGTGTGTTGTACTCTGCCATACTTACTCCACCAGAGCATCTTCCCGGATCGGTTCGACGGACCGTATAGCCGTACCGGAAGAGAGTGCAGATGGAAGCAGTTGTTTTACCATTGGGGACCAGTGGGAGGCGGGTGTGGAGGGTCTTTGTCTGAAACTAGCGCAGCTAAAAGACGCCAAAAGTGAATGGAGACTTTAGCTGCAGCTTCAATTACCAAGGGTACGGATCACTCTGATGCCCCGATACAAGGTCCTCTGCAGTCAATTCCTATACTTTGACTTCATCACGTTAAAGTATAGATGCATAAGCGACGAGAGACCAGAATCCTGCAGATCAAGAACGCGTTCCGTCTGTTCTGAGCCCGTTTGCTGTTCGCAGGCCGTTGCGTGAAGTGTCTTTGATGGACCAATCATTTTCGATGAGGAAGCTATGCAGTCTTGCAGGCGGACGTGCCATTCTTGATTTCGCGCCGTCGTATCTCACTTGAATCTACCCACTCTCCCGCCCGCTTTGCAATCTTCGCGTCGGATATTTCAATCCCTCTTTACAGGAACTCACTGTATGTCAATTTGGCTGTATCATTCGAGTACGGCTGCAACACAGGGTCCCCCAATCCATTCGCTAATCGAAAGCCGACGGGAACTCGAGGTCTTGGGGACTGGCGTACCGGGCGCGCCCTTGTTCATTTTTCGGGACCCGAATCGTGCTTCCACACTAGCCTGATTATTCTCCCAGCCGTGCAGCACTTCGAGACATTCTTCCTCCGCACGAAACCTCAAAGGACCTTCCCATACGCCGCCAGACTCTGTCAAGAATAATCGACACAACTGTCGCGCATCGACATCAGCTTTGGTCTTGACCGACTGAATGCTCAGTCCGTCCGCTGGCGGCTCCGGTCTTGACCAGCGTTCTTAGAGACGCGCTTAACTCACAATGTCGTTCTTCTTCAAATCCTCGAAGAAGGCCTCTACGCCGAGCGCCCTTCCTCAAGCGACAAGGAACATCAAATCTTCGGACGGAGCATCTGCGCCAACCTCCTCCTTCTCGACCATGAATGGCGACGCCCCGCGCTCCACATTCAATGTTCGACCGCGATCTCCAACGTCCTCGGGCGGACCTGTACAGCAGCAAAATGGTTCAATAGCAGGGACAATGGGCGAGAGACCGGTGGACAAATCTGTCTCGCGTGTGCAAGAGAGCCGAGACGGCAGTTTCGAGAAGATCTCCAAAACTCCGAGTCCAGAGCACAAGCAGCAGCGCGAGCGAGCTGATTCTGAGCCCCGGGCTGCTCCACCTGTTCGTGCAGCCTTTGATTCTCGTACATATATCGGTGTATACTGACTTCACCAACAGACACGCATAGCGCAACCTCCGCCTTCGCGTCCTGCGCCAGACCCTTCGCCATATCCTTGGTCGCAGCGGCAACTTACATACAGTGTCCCGCATGCCTACCCGTTTCCAAGATATGGTCCTGCGATTAACTCGGTAGCATCAAGAGATGGAACGATATATATCATGGGTGGTCTCATTGAGGGCGCAACTGTCAAAGGTGATCTATGGTTGATTGAAGCAGGTTCAGGAAACCTTTCAACCTACCCAGTGCAGACGACGTCTGAGGGACCAGGCCCAAGAGTTGGTCACGCCAGTCTGCTGGTTGGGAATGCTTTTATCGTATTCGGCGGAGACACGAAGACCGAGGAGAGCGATTTACTCGATGATACGCTATACTTGCTCAATACCTGTGGGTCCTCGTGTCTGTGAACTGGAATCGCTGAACTAACGCTTGACAGCTACGAAGCAGTGGTCAAGAGCTGCGCCAGCCGGGCCTCGCCCGCCAGGTCGATATGGCCACACCTTGAACATTCTTGGGTCTAAGATTTATATCTTTGGTGGTCAAGTCGAGGGTTTCTTCTTCAATGATTTGGTCGCTTTTGACCTTAACGCGCTTCAACAGTCCTCGAACCAATGGGAGGTACTCGTCCAGAACACTATTGATGGAGGCCCGCCACACGGCCAAATCCCACCCGCACGAACAAATCACAGTATGATCACTTACAACGAGAAGCTATACCTGTAAGTAAACCCAGCTTGCCGTCTTGTAATTTCTGACGCCTCTGCAGATTTGGTGGCACTGACGGCGTAACTTGGTTCAACGATGTTTGGTCCTATGATTCCCGAAGCAATGCGTGGACGCAACTCGATTGTATAGGCTATATCCCAACTGCACGAGAAGGCCACGCTGCCGCGCTCATTGGTGATGTCATGTACGTTTTCGGCGGTCGAACCGAAGAAGGCAATGATCTAGGAGATCTCGCTGCTTTCCGGATTACATCACGAAGATGGTACACATTTCAGAACATGGGACCATCTCCATCACCTCGGTCAGGTCACAGCATGACAGCCGTCGGAAAGACAATCGTGGTCCTGGCTGGTGAACCAAGTTCCGCCCCGAGAGACGCTGGCGAGCTCAGTCTGGCATACTTTCTCGACACTACGAAAATTCGATACCCGGCAGACTCCTCGTCATCTCAGGCTGCGTCACAAGCTCCGACACAACCAGCAGCATTGCCAGCAGCGGTTCCGGTCGCACAACCTGATCGTGTGCCCGGACATAGAAGGCCGAGTGGCGAGAAGTCCGGCATTCCCCAAAGTCGGAACATCACGCCAAAGCAAACCGAGCCAAGTGCGCAAGGTGTGCAAAGAAAGGAGTCAGATGCGCGAGACAATCCGCGGAATGGGGACTCAGCTGGTTCTGGTTCTCGACTACCAAGAATACAATCACAGCAAAGTGGCGCACAGAGCGTCTCTCCTCAGCCCAATGGTGTACATCGTCAGCAGAGCAGCGGCGACCGATCACAAAGCCCGCTTCCCGATGCCGTGGCTCCTAACGAGACGCTATCGAGAGGCCTCCAACAGCCCAGAACAGCAAACGATCCCGCGACAATGAAGAATCGCGTCACCACTGTTCCTTTCACAGAGGATCCGACATACAATCAAGCGAGGACGGAATCGCCTCCTGTACAAAAACCGCAAATCCCCCTTCACACCCAAAAATCGTCCACAGACTCGACTGAGCAGCCTCCCCCACGAACGTCTTCTCGACAGAAGCGATATCCTCAAGCTGACCAGGAGACACCTCGACCATCGCTCGACAGGAGTACGCCCAACGGCCGGCGCTTGGAGTCGAGAGAAGGCGAGGAGAAGCGAGGTCTCGAGCAGGTTGACAGTGGTCTCGGATCTTCGCCCTCTTTGGGACAGAATGACAGTCTACTGAAGCAACTTGAGGCTGAGAAGAGCAGAAATGCTTGGATGACTTCCGAGCTGGCTCTTGCACGGAAAGCTGGATATACGCCGTCAAGTAATGCGACAGCTATGGACGAGAGCCGTTCCAACAGTGTCGGAGATGAAGAGAAACCTTTGATCGAGGCGTTGCTCAAGATGAGGCAAGAACTCGTCAAAATGTCTTCAAATATGGAAGCCAAGGCGCAGTCTTTCGCAGAACGTGTCGCGCAGATGGAGAGGCAGCGAGACATGGCTGTCAATGAAGCGACCTTCGCCAAAGCACGCCTCGCTGCCCAGGGCGGCAATAATTCTGATGGAGGGTACGACAACAATGGCGACAACGACCGAAGCAATGAGCTCAATCGACGTCTGGCATTGACGATCGCCTCTCAAGCCGAGCTGAACAAGAAACTGGACTCGATTCAGCGAGAGCGCGACTCCGAGAAGCGTGCTCGACAGATTGCAGAGGAGGGTGCCGATACAGCACACAAACGCTTTGCGGAGCTCGAACGTGAAAGACAACGGACAGCTGGTGAACTCGAGTCTCTGCGCGCTGAGCTACATGAGGCACAGCGTGTAGCCCGAGAAGAAGCCGCCAACGCTGCCGAAGCTAGCTCTGCGCACAAGCTGCTCGCTGTCGACAAGAATGAGATGAGCTCAAAGCTGGAAACTGCCCTTGCGCAGACTAAGAATCACACGTCGATTCTGGCATCACTCCAGGAGGCTGTCAACGCGTCCACCGATAAAGCAGCACATCTGGAGAGAAAGCTCGAGAAAGAGCGGGGATCTAGAAGCCAGATCGAGGCCAAGCTTACTCAGCTAAAATCACAGCACGAGGAGCGCACGGCCGAGCTCGAGCAGACTTCAAGACAGCTTCGTGATGCCGAAGAGCTGGCCGAGAAGCATGCGCACGAGGCTAAGACGCACCGGATTGCAGTCATCGAAGGCCTCAGCAAAGTCCGCGCCACCTCTGAGGGTGATCGCGGTTTGAACGACGAGCGTGTGAAGATCCTACAAGAACAGGCGGAGACAGCTAACGCTATGGTGCGCAAGAATCAAGCTGCCGCAGATGCTGCCGCTGAGAAGCTCCGTCGTGCGGAGGAACGCATTGCTGGTCTAGAGGCATATCAAGAGCAGACAAGCCGTGAGGGTCTCAGTATTCGCAAACAGATGCAGAACGCCATGAAAGAAGTCCGTGCTCTGTCCGAGGAGAAGGCTCGCCTCCAACAGCAGCTGCAATCTCAGCAGCTTGAGGCCAACGCCATTCACGTGCAGCACAGCGCGCTCAAGGACATTCTTTCCGAACGTGGCATCAACCCGAGCGAGCTTCGCAAGAACCGTCTAGTTGACTCACCATCCTCGCTCAATCGCCACGGCGCCGCTACTCCAGACACCCCTCGTCTACGTGACTTGGAACACCAGCTCGATGCTGCTCACAAGGCATCTGATGAGCTTCGCAACCGCCTCGATGAGATGCAAGACCGCGACGAGAAGACCCGCCGTGAGTACGAAGAGAAGCTCACGGCTCTAGACAGCGATCACCAAGCTGCAGCCAAATATCTGCGAGGTACCGAGAAGATGCTTTCGAAGATGAAGGGCGAATTGCAGCGCGTCAAGACACAGTCGGCTGAGTATCTCGAAGAGCTCGAGGCTCTACGTAACAAGGAAAAGGAACGTGCGGTTGAGAACGAGTCGACCCCTCGAGCTAATCAAGCCGAATGGGAGACTGAGCGCGCAAATCTGCACAAAGAGATCGAGGAAACTAAGACCAGCCTGACCTCCTCCCTCGCCCCTCTCGAACAGAAGATATCTGCTCTTCAGAAGGACCTCGAGTCGCGCGACAAGGACATCACAAATCTACGGGAGAGCTCCCGCGGTGATCTCGACAAGAACCGCACCACTCACGAAAGTAGCCGCGCCGACATCGACCGACTCACGAAGGAGAACAAAGCCCTCGAGGAACGCGCACGCGACGCCGAGGCAAAGGTATCCATGCTTCTCGATCAAGTGGAGCACAGCGTGGACAACTACCGCCGACAAACTGCCGACCTGAATGGTGCAGCGCCAAACCATCAGCGCGGCCAAAGTGCGTTCTCCACCGCGTCAACCGCACAGTTCCCAGGCGGCCACAACCGCGGCGAAAGCGTCGGCGGCGACTCTCTGTATAGCAATTCCGTCGCGCCTAGCGAGTCCTCGACCGGCACGCGCGATCGGGCGCACAGCAACGCTAACTCGCTCAACTCGACAGGCGGAAGCACGGCTAGGGACGGGAAGGAGAGCATCACGCCTCGCGAGAGGAACAGTCTGGCACTGAACAGTCTCGCCGACGAGCTCGATGGGCTGCGGTATAGACTCAGTGGCAAGTTTGATTTTGAAAAGACGCCGACGTCGACGGGAGGGAACAGCCAGCCAGCCTCTGCTGGTGGACTAGCGGAGTGGCGCCGCGGACTCGAGCGGGAGAGCACGGAGGTCGATCTCGGCGCGCAGGGATGGGGCGGTCACCCACCCGCCGGCGCACTGGGCAAGATCGAAGAGGTGCCGAGAAAGGAGATACCCAATGCCGGTGTGAACGTAAGCAAGCAGGAAGAGAAGCCGCAGGGCTTGCAGGGAAAGGTCGAGGAGGTGAAGGCTATGTGATGTAGCAGCGATATGATGTTATGGTTTGCGCTCCTTTTTTTGATGAGGCTTTCATGACGAGCGAGATGATATCGCTAGGGAACGATGAGATGTGTGGCTTTGGACGAACGGAGTTGGCATATTCTGTTCTCGCAAGCGGTTTGAGCTGGGGACTGGGACGCTAGATACCATACAGCGCTTTGTCGTAGGGATTTGGTAGAGCATTTATCCAAAGCAATGCCTCACACTAATGTGCTCTCACATTGCCTCAGTACACACTTCCTGGCGCGGACACTCTGCCAAGCTGAGCTTGGCTGTCGTGAAGTGCTCGGGCCTTTCCCCATCCTGAAAAAAACGTCTTCGGTTTCCCTTTTCTCCTCCTCTTCTGATTATCAAGAATATGCATCTGAGATCGGAGGCCATGCAACGAATGCTACACAGTACTGCAGCAGCAGGCGAGCTTGTTGCTTGGCAACTACAGACAGGACTGAGCAAGAGGAGTAGTTTTTGTGCACTTATGCAGGGTAATATGTACACAAAGTAAGTACCACCCGCGCCACGGCGCTTGTGTCTTTGCCTGAATTTCGATCACCTCACAAGCGGTCTCCTGTGGAAGCTGTTCGATGCTATTCACTCTGATATGGTAAGATCTGGCGCCCCGCCTTCAACGACTCATGGATCACCGCCAGAACTAGTTATCACGTCTTTCTGCCGCAACGATGAAGAAGCTGAAGCACGAGGACTACCAAATCGGGTGGATTTGCCCACTCCAGATAGAGCAGCTCGCCGCTCGCTGTATGCTGGATGAGATCCACGAAGGACTGCCGCAGCCCAGCAACGACGACAATATCTACGTACTGGGTGAGATACATGGACATAATGTTGTACTTTGTCCCCTTCTCGGGGCTGGTAACACGATTGCGGCGGCTTCCGTTACGCAGATGCGCCGGACTTTCACGAATCTCAAGTTTAGTCTCCTCGTCGGCATTGGTGGTGGTGTTCCGACGAAGACAGGAAATGGACGTATCAAACTTGGAGATGTTGTCGTTGGAATACCTAATGAACGGCATTCTGGTACCATACAGTACGACCACGGTAGGGCTGAGCAAGGGGTCTTCAAACGGACAGGTCAAGTTCCGTATCCCCCCAGAATGCTGCTACTTGCCGCGGACAGCGTTGACACGTCTATCACTTGGAACAGCACCTATGCGATCGTTCAGAACGCTGCTCGGGTACAAGGCATACCTAACATAGCAACACGCAGGCGCTTTGATTATCCTGGCCCACAAGCTGATCTCGTGTTCCCGCCTGAGGTACTCCACAGGGCTCGTGATCTCAGTTGTACTGAGGCAGGCTGTGACATAAGTCAGGCTCGGAGCAGCTCGCTGACTTCTGGAGGCAGAATAGACATGTTGGTACATCGTGGTACGATTGGCACTGCGGAAAGTATCCTGCGAGATGCCACTAAGAGAGACATGCTTGTCAAAGAAGAGAGCATCATCTGTTTCGATATGGAGGCGGCTGGAGCTCTCAACGCCATGGAAACGTTAGTGGTACGAGGTATAACGGACTACTGCGACTCACACAAGAATGATGACTGGCATGGATATGCTGCTTTAAATGCAGCTGCGTACGCGAGGGAGGTGCTACGGCTCTTGCCTGTAACGTCTGTCAACGAGTATAGCATCGGTATGTAAGCAGCGCTGATGGAGTTCTGTCAGTGGTCTGATCATCGACAGATACCGGGTGGATGGAAAGCAGATTCGATGCGCTACAGACCAAAATCACCGACGACGTTGCATTGCGTGATCGAGAGCGGATTTTGGATTGGCTGGACGGCGAAGACGAGTTCAGCATCCACCAAAACGCGAGTGAAGCCCGCCTGATTCATACATGCCAATGGATCTTCACGCATTCATCGTACGAATGGTGGCTTTCCACGCCCGGCTCGTGTCTTTGGATCGTGGGCATTCCTGGTTGCGGTAAGACGATACTTTGCTCGTCGATAGTCGATTCCTTGCAGAAAATACAGAAACGTGACAACGACGTGGTGCTGTACTACTACTTCGAATCCGCGGACAACGAAACCTCTGGCAGATATATCGCTATGCTGAAAAGTCTGCTCTTGCAGGCTTGTCTCTCTGCGCAATCCATGCCCCAGGCAGTCGTTGATCTTTACCATGCACACCACAATGGACGCCATCGACCCTCTCTGTTGTCGGTACAGTCCTGCCTGCGGACTACTTTGGAATCGTTCCATCGCGTGTTTATTTGTATCGATGCTATGGACCAAGTCCGGGCCAATGAAGCGCATTCGATACAGCAGGGCATCGTTGAGCTCATCAAATTGAGGTCTTGCCGTCCGCACATTCTCACTACCAGTCGCAATGTAGGCATGCAACAGTGCGGCATTCCGAGTCCCTTAAAGAATTCCAAGGAGATTCGGATGGATTCGGATCTTACGCGTGATGATCTCTCCGAAATATTGCGATCATGGTCAGTCGCACGAAAACATCACCATAATCATACCCAGATGTGGTCGGAAGAGAACCTGAACATGGTCATCAACGCAATAGAAAGCTACTGTCAGAGTTCGTGAGTCTATCAGGCCTTTTCGTTGCTTTCGCTAAATCGGGTCAGATTTCGATGGGCTGTCAGTGTCCTGAAGTTATTCGAGGCTTGTTTGACAGTTACTGAGCTTCGTGAGCAGCTGAACGCATATCCTACCGATCTCAATGACACGTACGCACGAATCCTTCATCGGGTGAAACACCCAAAGGCAGCAAAACTTATTCACCTTGTCGCTGCTTCAGGACAGAGTATGTCACTGGCAGAGGCAAAAAATGCACTAGCAACACAAACGGACCAGGAGTCCCACAAACCTGCCTTCGTATTGGATGACGTGGTCTCTGACGAGAGCATTGTTAGCATGTGTCCTGCACTGCTATCAATAACTTATCGCAAGCCTCTGTGGCGGTCGACAATCGGACTGAGTCACCATTCGGTTGCACAATATCTGAAGGAGGCCACGAATACTGCTGTCAATGGCTTCGAATGGAACACCATGCGGGAAACGCTAGTGAAGACTTGTCTTCGATACTTGATGGATTCGTTTGTACTCTATGAGGGCTTGGAGATCGAGCAATGTCGTCCATTCCTTCACTG
Organism: Elsinoe perseae; assembly: GCA_029448695.1. Lineage (NCBI taxonomy): Eukaryota > Fungi > Ascomycota > Dothideomycetes > Myriangiales > Elsinoaceae > Elsinoe > Elsinoe perseae. The sequence goes on from JARDAA010000138.1 coordinate 57,698, forward strand.
GGCTTCGAGGAATTGGCTCCCGTCTTGCAGTATGCTGGACGCGTCAAGTAATAGTTCAGTGAGCCAATTGATCGACGAGTTCTTCGCGGAACATACAGATGCGTTCCGCATGTGGCAGCAGATTTCTGACCCTGATCGCCCACGTCATCCATTGCAGCCCTATCCTCAAGTAACGAGAATAGTAAGGTTTCAGGAGCGTGCGACGGAGGTGACACCTTTCTCATATGGTCATCTCAGTCCTCTCTATTGTGCGGCTCTTGCTGGACTTGCAGGAACTATCTCACGTCTGCTGCATTCCCCAGCTTTCAGTATCGGAAGTTCTGGCTGGTATGGCTCTCCGCTGGCCGCCGCCTCAGCCATGGGATGGGTGCAAATAGTGCAACTTCTTCTGCGGAATGATTGGGATCCGAACGAAGAGACTTATTATGGGACAGCGCTTTGCGCAGCAATTTCGAACGGTCAACACAATGTGGCGGAAATTCTTGTTGGAGCAGGAGCTGATATGCATTGGAAGAGTGACGGCAATGTGATTGTCCCCGGGTGGCATGAAAAGAATCCTGTTTTCACCTATTCAATCACTGGAGGAGCTTTGTTGGTCGATGAGAAAGCTATCCGAGAATGTGACTACGACGGTCCTTTCGGGGAGACAGCAATCATGACTCTCGATACAGGCTGGCTGGGCCTGCCGAGGCTCTCTTCGATCTATTGTGATCTGCGTACAAAAACTTTCCGACTACAGCTGTCCGAAGAAGACTTGAAGAGCTTCGAGAGTACTTGTTGCATACCGGGGCACTTCTTTGGCGATTTGATATCGGCGGCCGCTTGGCGAGGCCACTTGGGACTTTTGCAGCGGCTGTACAGAATCGTAGGTTCTCCGGACTTGCCTTCGGGCTGCTTCGGCAGTCCACTACAAGCCGCTGCCAGTTCCGCTCAGTTGAACGCCATTCAGTACCTGATTCGCCATGAGGGCAACCATTTGACTGACACTCACGGTTATTTCGGGTCCGCCTTGAATGCGGCCCTGAGATCATCACGTTCTGCATCTGATACACCATCGAGGACGACTTTGATCAGGGCGCTTGCCCGTGTTGGCGATGTGCACAACTCTTACAATACTTTTTACGGACCGGCTCTGACAGAGGCGCTCGCTTGCGAAGACATTCGGAGCTATGTGATCATCAAGTCTGTACGTCCTCCGGAATCAGACCTTGCACAGCGAATTTGTCGAACCCCGCTCCTCATCGCAGTCGCACAACTAAATCCTGGACGGGTACGATGGCTTCTGCAAGAAGGAGAGCATGATACAGTCGTCGTTGGGAAAGAGCCTACTACTGCAACAATGGAAGCCTTACGAGCCATGCATTCTGGTGATGCCCCCGGGAAGGCAGCATCAATTGTCATTGCTCTTCTGGAGAGCATTTGGAAAACGTTTCTCCGAGTAAAGATCAGCAGAAATTCGGTCATGAAGCACTTGCATGACCAAGTGATCACTTCGCCGGCCGAAGAGTTCTTACGAGTGGAGCTAGGTCGGAAGACCATAGAGAAGCACATTCCTGCTCCCGGTCAGTCTTCAGTCCGGACAAGATCGAGATTATTGAATATCCAGCAGCATCTTGCAGCTTCCCGCGAACTTGCCTTACAGAAGATTTGGCTCTACGCAATTGAAATGAACAGCACTGCTCTGGAAGTTTTCTGTCTGCCCAGTACCAGTCTCTTCGTCCTCTGTCGTGGCGAGGAGTTAGCTACTGCACTCACAGCTGCGCTCACGTACGGTCGCACGCAGTCGGCAATGCTCTTACTTAAGATTAGAGGCCGAAGCGATAGGTCCATCCCAAGGCTGTCCGAGTTGCTTTATACACTTTGTACTGCACGGGATGAGTTTAGCTCGGAGGACTTCTCACAACTAGTAGTACGATTGATTGTGCTAGGCGCCAGCATTGATATGGCGCTGCAGCTAGCCATGGTCAGACGCAATACGATGGTGGGCGACGTGCTGCAAGAATGGAAAGTCACGCTTGGCAACACGGAAGGTCGTACTTGACCGAATCTGGTTTGAGCCGCGGCATCCCGGAGTTTTGTGATGGCAGCAAACTTCAGTCCGTCAAAGGCGACAGGACTTGTGCCAGAGATCATCACACACACATCACAACGAAGTTGATGCCTGAAGGTACACAGAATCGTTACATGACGTAATGAGTCTATCAATAGCCACTCTTCCAGGAGCCTAAGACATGAAGAATTGAAGCGACGCTATTCATACTAGAGGACCACAACGGCCTCAAAGTCTCCGCCGCTCCGAAATGCTGCACCAGAAAGTCCCTCGCCTTCTTGACATTCGATGAGCTCTGCTTGACCGGGTCGCGCCATCCTCCCTTTCAAATTGCTCGAACACTCGACAAGTAGAAGCGGCAAGACCACCTTTGTCCTCCCCATCACTTGTCGTGCATTGGGAATGCTCAGATATTCGGTGCCCAAGCCATACGACCAGGCACGCAGGCCGGGCCATACGAGCGGCACAGCTGCGACGCAGCGTAGGCTGATTTCAAGGCATGTTAGCTTGCACAATATGCTGAGGCAGAAGCCTGCCGCTTTCACCAGAATGAGACTCCGAGAGCTTTCATACGAGTTTGTAAACATCTCACCAGTCCGGCAAGCATAAGGTGCGCTCTTCTGCCTTGACAAGCATACACTTCTGTCCTTTCCCTCGTATCGACTCTCGGTATGCTTGCAACATGTCCTCAAGCTTGGTGAGAGCATAATTCGAGTTCGAGGATAGTGGCAGAATCCCGGACCGGAACAAAGGCAGCAATTTCTCTAGGGTCTTTGCAAGGGCATCTCCAATATCGAAGCGACCAGCATCACTGCCGAAAAGCCATTCCTCATTCACAGGCCTACTTCCGCCATTCAAGTCGAGGCCGAAAACTTCTTTCGAAGGTCCAGGTAGTCCGCTATCTTTTCTCAGTGAACACCTAGAAAGATCATCCTGGTTGGCACTAAAGGCCATCAACCAGCGTCCCACACTCTTGCTCATCGGCAGAATAGCTCTGATGATCTGCCGTAGTGCTCATCCTCTATCGTATACTGGACATGTCTTGATGAGTCGTCTCAGCTGGTGGAAGAATCGATTCATGGACAATGTTCTTCCCCCCAAATTCTCAGCACAGCTTCCAGACGAGAAAGGGCAATACGGAAACCCGGCGGCAGAGAGCGACATGGTCGGCTTCATTATTGAAACGCGCACCAATTATCCCTTGGGCATTCTAACTCCTGAATACAACAAGGTCATTGATCGATTTGGGTCGATGCAGAAATCTCTCATAACCCATCAAGACGAGTTCGGCATGCTCGGGACGCGAGTCAGTCTTGATGAAGGCCGCCAATCGGACGATATGTTCAGAGGTCGTCTTCATCTGCTTCCCTCGCAATATGGTCGGGCTAGATGCTTTCGCGCAGAGCCAGTACCACCGGCAAGACTGGGACTGATTTATTCGCAATTGTAAGCAGTATCCTCACATCTCCATCTTTCACGAGACTTTCATAGTTCCGAAGCATAATTGGGAGAGCATTCACGCCAGCTCTCAACCAATGAGGCTGTTATCCTCTTGGCAAAAGCGTCAGACAGAGGAAGACGGCGAGGAAATATGGGCGAGCTCCGCTGTGGTTGCAAGTAAGGGAGCGCTGCGGGCCGCGGTGGAAAGAATGGGCAGGTAAAATCTAGTATCGATGAAGCAGGTAGAATCGCATTCTACCGCAAAACTAGTACCATGGGCTTGAGTCGCGTCTGTCATATAGTTATCGTAGAATAGAAGAAGTACAGATCAGCAAGCAAGCGGAGCACAGTATTAGGACACTATGGAGCCCGAGTAAATGATTGCACGCTCGCAACATAAATGATCACTGAGGGCAGCTCATTCACAATACTAGCCCTGTAGGGTGACGAAAATCTGATTGTGAAGTGCTACGACTGCGCAGCAATCCCAGCTTGAGTAGGGAGCATCAAGAATCGAAGGTCATTCCATATTCGCGGCATGTCTAGAAAGGCCTCAAAGCCTCTGCGGCCCTAAACTGCTGCACCAAGAAGTCCACCGCCTTCTTCACATTCGGCGGCTGGATGTAAGTCAAGTGGAAGAAGAAGCAACCCCTTCCGAAGCCGTCACAGACAGGATCCGAGTCTGGAGTCCCAGTCCCAGCGCAGATCTGATACTGCCTCCTACCAATCACATCCGGCAGGAGCAGCTCTCGACCAGTCCTCCTTGCCCTATCACCAACGCCAACAAAAGCGACGACCTTGTTCTCGATCCTGGTGTCATTGAGCCTGTTGGACGCGAGACGGATCACAGCTGCACCCTGGGAGTAGCCGACGAGTGCAAAGCGTTGGCGCGGGCAGCGCTGGGACTGTGCACGCAGGCGATTAACGACGTCCGTGGCGCCGATGGTGGCGCTGTTATTGGCTCCACTGGCAGGATACTGGACCGGGTAGCCCTGAACATCGCGGAAGACGCGCGTGAGGTTGGAGAAGATTGGGTCGCCGACTACGACACCGAACTTGCCATCGGGAGCAAAGTCGGGCTCAGATGTGCCGCGAGCTATGAGAGGATCAGTGACGCAGTGGAAGGTAAGGATAGGACAGCTGACCGAAGAGGATTTCAAAATCACGGCACCCTTCAGGGATGTTCTCGGGCTTGATGGGAATGGGCTCGCCCAAGCTGGAGATGGGGAGCGTAGGACAGCCGGGTGGTTGAGTGATATTCCTCTGGGCAGTGACGCCAGCTGCAAAAGCAGCAATGAGGGCTCTGGCGAGCTTCATGGTGGTAGAGACGGTGGCAGAAGGGTTGTAATGAGTGACTGGGATTGAGCGCACATTCTGTTGGAGAAATGGGACAACATGGTTGTATATGTGCCTATTCTCATGCCGAGGTAGCAGGGGACAAGCTACTTACGCGATATAGATTTGATTATACAGGGATTACCCCGCCATAAGGATGCGTGTCAGTGTAAAGTAGGTGCCGCCCCCACGAAGGAGATCGGATCTGCACCGAGGTCGATGGGTCGGGTTGTGTGCAGCGATCAGGCACGCAAGTTTCGGAGCTGCACCTGAACTCCATATAAAGGTAAGGCAACTTGTCGGTGGACATTCGTGACAAGCATTGCATGTAGACACTTGCTGCGTATACACTGCGTCAGGTGAAGCTAGATGCCGCGGCTTCAAGGTGGCCGAGACTTCGCCGACAGGATCTTTCCTCGCTGTGGTATAGCCGTCTTCAGACCTAACGAACCACTTGGGGCAGTGATTGCACGGGGGAGAAAAGCATACATGGTTTGAGAGGACACTGACCGAGATTGGAGAGATACGCTATCGACAACCTCTCGAGGCAAGGTTGGTGTTGATTCCTGCTGGCAAAGAGCAAAGGCGGGTCGCATTTGGCAGGAACAATCACATTTCCCGCTCCGGGGCCTGGAGTGCTTGGCTCTGCGGCTGCCCTCAACCACTTTCCCATTGTTGGTGGTGCAGGGTCAGCGGCGCGTTTGATCTTCGGACGGGCTTCTTGTCATTGGCTGACCAGCTTCACCCGTGTCCGTCTTCTCTTGTTGCTTGATTTGCCAGGGGTCGATCTTGTACGGCGCAGTCTTTCTTTCACCTCTCATAGTTTGGCAGTTCATTTTCACCAGGCCACAACGAGGTAGGGCTTTTCATGTCGTATATTATTCCGTGCGGTAGCGTGTCCGGTCGAGGCGAGATTACTGTTCGAGGAAATTGTGAATGTTTTGGCAGGTTCGTTATCTTTTTTGCACTTCATAATGTATGAATTTTCCTCACCATTGCATCCTTGTCCGTCTCATCAATCATGAAGCTTGTCTACATTATAGGCTTCATTGCAGTGGCGGCTGCTGGGCCACAGAAGCCGCACAAGCCAAAGTGGCGACCGGGGGATACATCTGGTACAGATGCTTTAGCAGATGTAGCCTTCGATAATCTTTCAGCGTCTTTGGCATTGCCAGGGTACACCAACAGCACCTGCTCCGTGGAGACTGCAGCGAAACGCAAAGAATGGTCAGCTTGAGTCAATCACACATATGCGCTGGCTGACTCCCAAAGGCACACATTGAGTAAAAAGCAGAAGAAATCATACATCGCGGCTGTCAAGTGCTTGCAGTCCAAGCCCGCAAAGAACACTGCCATCTCCGGTGCTCGTAATCGCTACGACGACTTTGTTGGAGTGGTAGGTTGATCAATTGCATTACGACGGATTTGAAGCCCTATTGACACTGCTACAGCACATCCAACAGACTCTTTCAATCCATGGCACAGGCAACTTTCTCTCTTGGCACCGTCAATTCACGTGGGCCTACGAGCAAGCTCTTCGTACCGAATGCGGCTACAAAGGATATCAACCGTACCTCAATTGGGGCAAGATCGCTCAAGACCCACTCAGAGCCCCTGTCTTCGACGGCTCCGACACCTCGATGAGCGGCGACGGCGCTTTCAGGAACTACTCCGGCATCGCGACACCGAGCGATGCGCAGCCCTTCATACGCTTCCCTAACGGCAAAGGCGGTGACTGCATCACCTCCGGTCCCTTCAAAGACTACCAGGTGAACCTCGGCCCACTCGCACCTAAGCTCCCCTTCGCGCCACCCAACCCGTCACCTGATGGACTAGGGTACAACCCACGCTGCATCCGTCGCGACATCAGCTTCAACGCCTCCCGCACTGCGCTCAATGACGCCAACACTACTTCCTTGATAGAAGATAACGACAACATCCTCGCCTTCCAGAACGCAATGCAGGGCGACTTCCCGGCTGGTCTCATTGGTGTGCATACAGCAGGACACTACCTCGTTGGCGGCGATCCTGGAGGAGACCTATTCGCATCGCCAGGCGATCCTTACTTCTTCCTACACCACGCGCAGATAGACAGGGTGTGGTGGATATGGCAAAACCAAGACATTGCAGCGAGGGAGAGGGCGATTGCGGGGACGTTGACGTTGTTCAATACTCCGCCGACCAGGAATACCGGCCTGAATGATACCATAGAACTGCCTGGTCTGGCAGAGACGAGGACGATCGGCGATGTGATGTCGACGACCAAGGGACAGTACTGTTATGTCTATGCATAGCGATATGCCGATGGGTAGATGTCGGTGACTTGGTATTGCATAATTCTAGACCATTGATCTTATTCTGCTCCTTTACAGAACTGTGCTTGGTGTGATCCATGACATTGCGATGAAGAATTTAACGTTACTCATCCAATTATACAGCGTTGCAGTGCTGTAAAAGTAAGTCTCGCCATCGCCTCCAAGAGCCCCGTGGCCGTCACGCACTCCACCTCTTGCGCCACATGTTCCAAGAGTCACATGCTTGTCACATGCTCGTCTCCGCTGGTGAGATATTCTCACCTGATCTGACCCAAAAAGAATGCAAAAACGAACGAGGCTCGAACCGTCGTTTCTCTCGGAGTTCGAGATCTGCGCAGGTTCGGACAAGCAGCTTTTCGAAGGCTCTCCGAAGAAAGAATCTACTAGGCTAAGTGACCTCGATCGTCGAGAACCCTCGCGAAGGGAATACGTATGTACCCTAAAACAGGAAACGAGCTGTTTGGTGGTCTTGGAGGCAGATACTGGGATCTATACCATCGTTTCACCACAAAGAGTCCCTCCTTGACTCGACCATGGTGTGCTTTTTCGATACCACCTCTATGGAGCTGCTATAGACACCACTCTATCGACGTCCATACTAGGCGCTGGGTTTCTGTCCGTCGAAAGCTCATCGGTGATGATCCACTGTAAGACTTTGATCGGATCGACGCTTCAGACGTGCGTGTCTTCATGACTCGAGAGACTCACTTACCTGATCCTACCTGCCAGTCACATATGGACGGATCTACACATTCACGTTCTCAGACAGCCCCCCTCCTCACACATCAACTCTAATGTGTTTGAGTCTACGAGATCACTGTCTTGACTCGTCCATCATTAGCAGCCTTTTGCTTCTCCGCTCTGACCCTCTTCCTCCAAGCTCTCAGATCAGGCGGCTGCTCCACCCCAAGTCTCTTCCTCAATTCCTGTACTGGCGTCTCCATCTCCTCCTCCCAATACACATTGATCACTTCCTCGGCACCAAGCCCATTGCGCACAGCCCAGGGTCCATACACTTCGAAGAATCTGACTCTCTCCTCGGGCTTCAGTCTCGCTACAGCAGCGATGCTTAGCCCTGTCATCGGTAACACTGTGTTGGCGAACTCGAATGCCTTCAATGCGATCTCACCTTCCGCAATGATGGGCAGACCAGTCAGTGCGTGCGAGAAATCGTGGCATTCGCGGTAACGTTGCATAACGTAGGCTTCTTCAGGGTCATCGATGTATCGAACTTCATCACGAGTGTCGGGTGAAACGCCCTCGCGGTCGAGCCAGTCTACATAGGCATGGCCGAGAGTACCTTTGGGCAGGGTACGGAGATGAGGTATGTTGAGGGTTTTGGACGTCATGCGAGGTTTGTCTCGCAGTATGCGTCGCCCCGTAGGATGAGAAAGCATGACTTTCCGGAGTCGGGAGATGAAGTACGGCTGTGCAGTAGCTTCACCAAGCGCGGCGATCATGTCTGTCCAGATCAGTATTTGCTGATTGTCATGGTGCCTTATCGGGCTGCTTACCGTGTCGGTAATGGTTGACCATCGAGGCAATGGCGGAACCGACTGCGAGACCTGTTCGCTCCAGAAACGTGAGTGGGACATGACCAGGGTAGTTTGGTGGCGGTCGATTGAGCACCGAGAAGGCTTGATATCGAACAGCTGGAGGTAAGGACAAGAGCTTCTTCGACACTGCCGTGGTGGAGACCAACGACCTCGTGGGTGACATGCTACCGTTTGCTATTTTGCTGAAGCTGAGTGGTCAAGAATGTCTGAAGCAAGTCTTGACGTGTGAAGCTCCACATGCAGGTTGAGACGGAGTGAGAAATAAGGTTTCCTCGTGCATGTGAGATCTGCAAAAAAGTTCTGCCAAGAGATCTGTCCAGTGACGACATGCTTTCTCTTGCAACAAGATCTCCATTCTCCACAAACATCTATACATTGCTTCTTTGACTGCGCCTGCGCCTTTTGCACGTACAACACGCCGTATGGTGTTGATCGACATTCAAGCTGTCTCTCACACTCGGCAAGCAGCTGCCGCACAGGATACTGCGGGTCACAGGCGCATGGAGCTGCGGTAGTAATCTTGAGGGCCGGGAGGCCATCTCACTGCTCGAGCGCAGATCGATCTCGTGGTGGAGAGGGAGTCGAGACACAATGAGCGGAACGAGACCTACTACGTATGTGGTCTGTCACTCCAGACTGAGCATCTCATTGACGGACTTACAGATCTGCACAAACACCTGAAGCCGCGGGCACAAACTTTAATATCATTGGAGTTTCTCCTGGTTATGCTTCGGATGCAGAGACACGGGGTCAACAGTATGTGCCGGAGCGAATTCATATTGTCGGTCTCGGTGCCATTGGTAAGCTGGTCGCCCACTCGCTGCGAAGCTTGCCAAAGCCGCCTCCTGTCACCCTACTCGCGCATCGATATGGACTTCTGAAGGAATGGCAGCGCAGCAGCAAAGAGATCACAATCCGGGAGGATGGCCGTGACACTGCACAAAAGGGGTTCGACATGGAGCTAGCGCTCCCACCAAAGCGATTCTTTGGCATTCAGACGAACGACACCGATTTCATCTTCAATAATCCAGATGGCCTACTGCCTCACGAAGCGGCTGCGGAGCTGAAAAAGAGACCAGGGAAGAGCGGGAACATATCTGACGGCCAAGTCGAGCCTCGCAGGGCTTCAGACGAATCAGACGAGCCGATACACAATCTCATCGTAACGGTCAAGATCCATCTTACTGTGTCAGCGTTGCTCGCGCTGAAGCATCGTATTCTCCCGACTACGACCATCTGCCTCTTGCAAAATGGTATGGGTATAATTGAGGAGCTCAATGAGCATGTGTTCCCAGATCCCGAGACGCGGCCCAATTACATGCTTGGCATCGTATCTCATGGCGCGAACACTCCTCCAGGAAGTTCCTCATTCTTTGCCGTACATGCCGGCAGAGGGACCATCGCTCTCTCTGTCCTGCCGCGTACCAACAGACCCGAAGCGGACGTCAACACCCCTGTCGAATTTTCTCCCACTTCTCGGTACTTGCTGCGGACCTTGACCCGTTCGCCGGTCCTGGGAGCAATCGGTATATCGCCCGTTGACTTTCTACAGCAGAAGCTGGAGAAACTCGCCCAGAACGCGGTCGTCAACCCGATGACTGTCATCCTCGATGCACGCAATGGAGCAGTAAATTTCAGCTTTGCCCTCACCAAAGTGCAGCGACTGCTTCTTGCCGAAGTCAGTCTTGTACTGCGATCCTTACCAGAGCTCCAAGGACTGCCGAATGTCGCGACACGCTTCAGCGCTGAGAGACTCGAGACTTTGGTGGTCAGCATCGCGAATAAGACCCGAGAAAACATTAGCAGTACATTAGCAGATGTCAGAGCAGGAAAGCCGACAGAAATACGGTATATCAATGGCTATATCATCAAGAGAGGTGAGGAAATGGGCATCAGCTGCGTTTGTAATTACATGGCCATGCAGCTGGTCATTGGCAAGTCGAAAATGGTCGCGAATGAGCGGATGGATCAATTAGTGGTTGAAGCACCTGGGGATTACAGACCCGGTAAAGGTTGAAGACGTCTATAATATCTCGTAATGTACAGAACAAGAAACTTTTCTGCTTGCCTAATCAACCATGCTACATATGGAGGCAGCTTAGCTTCGGATTTAACGCCACCGCCTTCGGAGCTGGCGAGCTTCCAACGCTGAATCAGCAGTTTCTGCCGCTTTCCTTCAACATTCTTAGAATGTGAGCTAGACAAACATACCAGAATCTCTTCCACCATTTGCTCGTCGTCACACGTACATAAGCACTTCCGCCTCAGCGCAGTCGTACTTCTGCTGTCGAGGATCCGTGAAATTGCATGCACGCATCGCTCACCTCCACACCGGCCACCTGACCACGCCTACAGCTCGACCGTCCTCCCCCCACCTTCGCAGCCATGTCGCGCCATCACCCCGACCTAGTAATGTGCCGCAAAACAAGCGGCATCAGCATCGGCCGTCTCTGCGAAAAATGCGACGGCAAGTGTCCAGTCTGCGACAGCTACGTGCGCCCCACGACCTTAGTACGGATATGCGACGAGTGCGCGTTCGGAAACTACCAGAACAAATGTGTCGTGTGCGGCGGAGAAGGGATCAGTGATGCCTTCTATTGCTTCGAGTGTACGAGACTGGAAAAGGACAGGGACGGGTGTCCGAAGATTATCAATCTGGGAAGCAGTAGGACGGATTTGTTTTATCAGAAAAAGGGGGGAAGGGGTGGGGGCTATGCGTGATCTGATGGGAAGGAATGGGTCTTGGATATGCGGTACTGAGCATCTGTGGTAGAACAGAGGGTGGAGCATTTCCTGCAATTTGCGGCCACGATGCAATGGCATGAGCGCTGAGGACAAAGCGCATTGCGGTGGAAAGCTATTACACCTTCACCAAAACGACACGCCGAGTGCAGCTCAGGTAGACGCCTCGTGAAGGCGTAAGGAGAAAGACACAACCGCTGCGGTAGTGCTTCCACGCTGAATGCACGAGCAGCAATAGAAAGCTTGTGCAAATGAGCATTTCGGTCCGGCAGCATGAGGGCTAGCCACAAGCACGGAGGGAATTCAGGCATGGCGAAATGCGCATGCATGTTCACAGAACCATAGTCAGATGTAGATAAAATACCCTCTCAGGTCATGCACACGAAATACTGCGCTATCATGAGACATCATCACCACCTTTCCACCAAAACGCCTTTCCTTCCCTCCTCTTCCAGGTCCCAATCTCCATACCTACTACAGAAACTTTTTTCCTATCCGGCGCCAGTGCCTTTATATCCACATAGAAAACCTTTACGCCCTTATCAGGCGCCGACCTCTCCAATCGGTTGCCTGCCCTTGTCCATAGCCCCCATGCCATCGGCATTACTTAGTCTCCTCAGTTCCCCTGTGCTCAACCTATCCCGTCCCTGCACCTCCTCTTCAGCGCGATCAGCAGCGCCATCCTCCTCTTCCTTCAAGTCGCCTTTCTCATCCAACACGCTGGCCCTGCTTCGCCGATCCGGTGTGCCATCAAAACGGCTCAGATCATCGTTTGATTTCCGCTCTTTCGCGTCAAAGAAGCTGCCTGTCCGACCACTAGCGAAACTGCTCATGCTAGCTTGCGGCTTCAGGCCCGCGACGAAAGCGGCGGCGGCTTGGGCGTCGGCTGTTATGCTCTCTGCACTGCTATGGCCCGGCGGCGCGAGGTTCTCCTTCTCCTCTTCGCGCGTGCCATTGGAATGCTGAGGCGGCGCTTGTTCGGGTATGTCCTCCTCGTCGCGTGTCGAGGTCTCGCGGATCGTGTTCTCTGCGCTGCGCACGTCGTCATGGGTTCCGTCTGGGCCGACGTCCTCCATGTGATCTTTGCGCCCTTCGTCACGCTTGACGGTCGGCATGCGAATCGCGCCTTCCCATCCTTCGCCGAAGGTGATGACGCTGGCTTGTTTGCCATGTATGATGAAACGGCCTTGTCCCCGCTCTAGACCTGGTGTGCCTTCCGGTACGTCTTCAGTTTCGCCGTGTGTGGCGTCCGACTTGACGGTCGATGCGGACTCTTTGCCTTTGCGGTGCCGGTGGATGCTGCCTGGCTCATGGAAGCCGTCGCGCAAGGTACGATGTAAAGACTTGCGGTGTGACCGTGTGCGAGTACCGGACGAGTCGGGCGTAGGATGTGCGGCTGCATCGGAGAGCCGTCGATGTGAGGATGCAGTCGTTGCTGTAAGACTGGTCGCAAGTGTGTCACGCTTAGAAGACGATGCAGGTGTGATTGGGTTAGAGGATGTGGCGGTGTTGAGCTGTGAAACAGGTCGTTCGCCAGGCGTCGCGGAGCTTAGACGCGAAAGATCTGCAGCCGATGAGGCGGAGCTGATCTGAGTGTAAGATGGGCGACGAGCGGAAGTAGTAGATGGTACAGCTGAAGACACAGACGGATGGCGCTCGATAGGTTGCTGGCCGGATGCAAGAGTCGAATTAAGTTCCAATGGAGGCAGTTTCCATGACCAACCCTCTCCTTGTCTCGCAGACTCTGGCGGTGTTCGGAAGATGTCCTCATCAGGCACATTGATTCCTGACGACATTGTCTGAGGCCGTGTAGAGGTGATTGGTGAAGCCGGTGCAGATTCAGCAGATTCCTCCTCGTCAGGCTCGATGATTGGTACAACCTCGATGGGCTCGTCAGCAGGTGGGAACAGAGAGATTGGCCGCATCTTTGCAGCCTCGTCTTTGATATCGTCGGTGTCTTCGAGTGCATCTGTGTACAAGATATCTTTGTAGCACTTGGTCCTCCAGATCTCTCGCCGAGTCCATTTGATCTGAGCATCGATCTTTGCCGCAGAGTGAATAATGACTTCTCGCGATCGTGGCTGGATGGGAGCAAGCACTAGCAAATGCCGCGCATTACGCAGCATTTCATCAAGCTGTTTGTTTGTATCAGTGATCTTGATCTCCGCTTCGGCAATCTTTGCAATCATTTGCCTCCTACGAGCAGCCATGATTTGCTTGGCCAAATGCGGAGTGACACTGTTCGACCGCTGATGCCCTTCTTCTCCTGCCCTGATAGTTCGATTGGTCGGTGTGCGCCTCAACGCCGGTTGCGAATCGATAGGTGTCGTGCCAACGAAGCCTCGAATCCGAACGCCTGCGGATCTGAAAGCTGCGGCATAGTTGATCAAGGCAAGCCAGTCATTCAATTCTGGCTCATTGTCCGCCAGGAAGATCTCTTCTTCGCCACCATGTCGGACCAGCGTAAAAGCATTCTTGTGTCGGTTATATGTCGAATCGATTAGTGCCACTGCGTCGTCCGTCTTGATCAAAGAGTCTGGCTTGAACTCTTCAAGCGGTGGCTTGAACACTACAGGCGATGGAGGCACCATATGCTTTTGGTGCGAGTTGTATTGCTGCATAAGATTCTTAATCCAGGACACATTCTTGAAAAAGTATAGTTGCGATCCAGTCAAGATGGCGCCCCATTCTTGCCATGGCGATCGAGCTTTTTTCCGCTTGGCAGATTTGCGCCAAAGTATGCCAACCTTTGTCACTTGCAGATCAACAACGCCAGGTTTCGACTCTTGAGGGTTGTCCCTTGATGCCTGATTCTCGAAAGCGGCAGGTCGCGACCGAGCAGAGATAATCTGCAGAACGCCGCCATAGCGGAACTTCTTCTGCATCTTGATGGGCTCGACCATTTTGGCTGTACTGAGATAGCTGTAAGGGTCTTCTAGAATGATAGAATCCTTGATCGAGGGTCGCAACACGTCCAATTTGTTCTCGATGATCAAAGAGTAAGGGTCTACAGGACCACTGGACTTCTTGGTAGGATCAGGCATGGCTCCTTTCAGCTTGGCCTTCTTCGATTTGAATGAGGACAGCCTATCGCTGGCCGCGTCAAAATCATCCTCGTCGAAGTGAATGAAGGGCGTGTAGCAGATATTGTCATAGAAACACGCAAGGACATCCTCGGATACGTGCTGTCCCCTCGTATTCTTGATATAGTCGGTCTTCTGCATCTTGTACTTGTTATTGCGATTGAATGCATCTGTGTGCAACATCATGAGCGAGAATGCGATGACATAGGCCTCGTCAGGTGAGAGGAATATTCCAGGGTTGCACTCGTGATACCGATCAGCAAATGCTTGCATGACACGATCGACCTGTTGCGTCTCCTTTGGTAACTCGGCTTCGAGCAAAAATTTACGCAGAGACATATCTATTGGCTCGCCAAAGAATGCAAATCGCCGTGTATAACTCCGAAGAACATTCTGAAAGAAGCTGTCTATTGATTTAGACAGCATTGCAGCTATGACGTTGCGCGATGCTACACTCTGGAGACGCTCCAGATATTTGGCAGCTGTTTCACCTTCGATACGTTCTGGAAGAGCAATCGTGTCTCGACTTATCGTCATAGAATTCTGCTTCGAGTTTGCACCAGGTGAATCGTGTCGTGAAGCTGAGTCTGCATTCCGAAATCTGCCCAGAGTCAGAAACCCACCAAGGCTTGCTCTGCCTCCAGTTGACGTCGAATTTCGAGTGCTGCCACTCAGCGTTGGTGGCGTCGGAGGTGTGATATCTTCTGAAGGACGTCCGAATGTGCTGTTTGTGGAAGCTCGATCCCTGAAACCTAATTTTCGGGGCGGTCCCATGTTTGGCGAAGAGTGAGTAGACGGTATGGATCTGTTAGAGTCATTGCGAATGAGAGGATATCCAGGAGGTGCGAACGTCACATTACTGCGACCTAGTGCAGCTTGACTCGCTGAAGGGTGCAGGGATTGACTATCGCTCGAGATCGGATCAGCTTGTCGCTTGATTGGGCTGTGCTTTTGCATAGGTGAGCCTCCAGATCGATGCGACAGGTTGCTAGTCGATTCTCGCGGTGTTGCCGGCGCAGTATCTGGATATTGAGGTTGTGGCTCGATCTTGACAGGCAGCGGAAAAAGATGCTTCTGCTTCTTCGCAGGTAGCCCAAATATCGACTTCCTTTTCAAATCGGCTGACTTGCGAACTTTCAATTGTTGTGGTGGTGACAGCATTGGACTCTCTGCTCGGATTGGAGATTGTGTCTCGTCACCAGATGCGACTGATAATCTGTTCGTATTGCGCCTCAGGTCCGAAGATTTCCTACCCCATTGGAAACGACTCTTTGATCCCTCTTTCATAGGCGATAATGCCTTCTCCGATGTTTGTGACTTCACTGACCCGACCTGTGATTTTTGTCTTTTGAAAATGTTTCCTCGGGATTTCTTCTTTGGGAGTTCTTGACCCAGGTCGACAGTCGGAGAGGTAGTCATGATCGTAGGAGGTGCAGGAGGTACAAGGGGTTCGAGTGGCAGCGCTGGTACTGGCGGTCTCTCTTCTTCTGCAGCCTGCGCCCTTATTCTTGCCGACAATTGACTGTCCGAGAAGTGTCTTGACAATCGCATGCTGAATCGTTTGGCCGGCTTGTTATCGAGCGATGGGGGTGAGTCCGGCCGATCGCCAAATGCCGGCGGGCTTGAATGGAGGTCATGAGCGCTTTTAGGTCGTGGAAGCGATACAGAAGGCACACGCTCGGTTGGAGTGTCTGAACGGAAAGCATTGTCTCTGTCAGCGCGACCAGCGCGAAGTTCTGATGTCAGGAGGTCCAGAGTACTGCGGCGCTTCGGGAGCAGTGGCATTGCCGCGTAAGCAATGACGGAGGCTCATATGTAGCGATGAAAAACTTCCAACACGTTACGTGTGAGGTTGTGCGTGCTTCCGCTAAACAGTCATGAGGTGAGCAAAGTGCTATAGGGCGGCCGTCCAAAGTGTTTCGTGCCGTTGGAATGGTTGTCCGGGGATGACCGTAGGGCCGACGCTAAACCTGCAAGCAATTGATCCAAGTTCGGGACTGCTGTTGAACTGGCGAACAAACAGAAACGAGTGGCGGTAGTTCGATTGATGAGAGATCTGACATGTGGTAGGCGAGGCAGAGGATGAATGGCAGGGTCAAGGTGACCTGATGAAGCATCTGCCAAGGCAGACCCTCTCGATTTCCAAAGAGAGAGTTTACGCGGACGACTCGCTCGATACGTTCCGTCCCGCTCTTGGAACCCGCATGGACCTCTGCGTCAGCCGCCATGGAGTGTTGGAATTGCGACTTGCTTTTGCGGTTTCCTGCAAGGCACAGAACGTCAATCCTGTTGTCAGGCACGCGAGCAGGTATCGACGTCTACTTTCGCTATCGAATTGCCTGCGAAAGGCGCCACACCAATGCTGATGCGCTAGGATAGATCTTCGCGACTACGATCATCTGCGAGAGCATTCCTACTGCTGCTGTCGCAATCAAGGCGGCAGCCAAACGTCAAAATGCGGTCACATACCCTCCACCACATTGCTACTGTGTTGGCAGTATTATGTACTGTGCAAGCAGTGCCGTACTCTGGCAACCTTGGGCAGCAACCACTTCTACCTCAGCACAAGCCATCGAAATCACCATGGCGGATCTTCTCCGACAATGTTATCAAGAAGGTGTGGGGCATTCACGAAGAAGCAAAGAGCACGGCTAGCCAACATGATGTGAGCTGGGAAGGACCGCCTCTCTCCACCAAGTCGCAACATGGACTGGATCTAGTACTGCGATTCAATATCACCACCTCGGAAGAAGCTAGGAAGCTGGCTGAGGTTGCGAACTACATGTACTTGGATGTATGGGATCACACATCTGAATGGGTCGACATACGAATGGCGAAGGACACCCTGCCGCATGTCCTTAAGCAGCTTCCAATGACGATGCAGCACTCCCACACAGCCCTCTTACAGGACAAGGAGCTTCAGCAAGCCATATACGACAGCTACCCCTCGCCGCGCAAAGCTTCCCCATTGTCGACGTCCAGCCATGGCATCTTCACACCCTCGCTACAGCCTCCTTCGCCTCCCCGCTCCGCAGCAGAGAACAACATCTTCTTCACCGACTACCAACCCCTCTCTGTCATTACGCCCTGGATGCGCCTGCTCTCCTCCCTCTTCACTACCCACGTTCGCCTGATCAACGTCGGCCTTACCTACGAAGGCCGCGACATCCCCGCCCTCCGCGTCGGCGTCCACCCCACCAACGACGACGCTCCTCCGAAGAAACGCAAGACAGTACTCGTCACCGGCGGCATCCATGCCCGCGAATGGATTTCCGTGTCCACTGTGACCTATATCGCCTACACCCTCATCACCGAGTACGGTAAAACTCCAGAAATCACCCAGCTCCTCGAAGACTTTGACTGGGTCTTCATTCCGACCATCAACCCAGACGGCTACGTCTTCTCCTGGGAGTCAGACCGTCTCTGGCGCAAGAATCGCCAAAAGACACCCCTGCGCTTCTGCTTCGGCGTCGACCTCGACCGCTCCTTCCCCTTCCAATGGGACAGCTCGACCGTCGGCAACCCCTGCTCAGAGAGCTACGCGGGCGAAGCGCCCCTCGAAGGGGTCGAAGCCAAGGCACTCCGCGACTGGGTGCGCAACGAGACGGCGAATAACAACGTCGAGTTCGTCGGCCTCTTGGACTTGCACAGCTATAGCCAGCAGATCCTGTACCCGTACAGCTACTCCTGCGACGCATATCCGCCTAGTCTTGAGAACTTGGAGGAGCTAGCTGTAGGACTCAGTAAAGCCATCAGAATTCAGAGCGGGCACAGCTATATTAATAAGCAGGCTTGCGAAGGGAATGTAGCGTTCAGTAATGAAGCAGGGAAGAAAGATGTGGGCGTGCGCTTCGAGAGCGCGGGTGGGAGTGCGTTAGATTGGTTCTACCATGAGGTCGGCATCAGGTATGCTTACCAGGTCAAGCTGAGAGATCGTGGCGCATACGGGTTCTTGTTGCCGAAAGAGCATATTTTGCCGACGGGAAAGGAGATGTTGGAGGCGGTGCTGTACTTCGGCCGGTACGTGGATGGGGATTTCGCGGGGTATGAGGGAGGGAGAGGAAAGGGGAAGACGAGGAGTCAGAGTGGTTGGTAGACGACGTTCAAAGAGATACCAGATTGATGAAAGGGTTTCCCAAGGGTGGATTTCACTGGATCTTAGGCCTGGCGTCACTGGTGGCGAGATCATGATTAATTAATGTGATAAGCAGTCTGAGAATGAACGTGTACATATTCAATACTTCGTGAATCGTTATCTATCGTACTTCTATTGGGTATGCATGCGATCCGGTCGTTCTGACGGTTGTGCTCACACCTTGCTCGTGGCAGGAGTGATCCTGTTGCCCTGCTTGTCCCTGTCCGGTGGCCACCAATCAAACAGGTCTATGGCTTCTCGCGACCAAGGGCCAGAGTCCAACGGATTCGCAGGCTGGATGGGCTCCTGAGGCTTTGTGGTCTGGGCGGGTCTCGTAATCGATCTCGTCTCAGGCCTCGTGGGCGGTTTGAAGGGTTTCGAGAGTGGATCAGACTCGGATCTACTGAGTGATCGCAATGCCGGCTGCACTCGAACAGCCGGTCGGTCGTCCTTGTCCTGACTGATTGCAGTCGTGTCAATCTTCGCACTGATATTGTTTGTGTTAGATTTGACATTGCTGGCTCCCGCACGACCGGTACGAGTCGATGCGGCCTGCGTATCGGGCAAGGAGGACCGCCTGCCCATTATCACTGGATCACCAGGTTGTCGCGTGGACTTTCTATTGTTGACTCGGGTCGTTGGCGCCGCTGGAGCGGGATTTGACATAGAGGGAACCATTTTGGTGGTTTCCTCTTGTTGATGTCCAGGAGATACAAGCTCTGTAACGACCTTTCCATTTCTCATATTTGAGCCTTCAACGAATGGTCTCGAAGTATGAAGCGGCGCTTCGGTTGTCTGCTGAGGCAGATGCAGGGAGCCGGGCTCCTCAGCTTGCTCAACTCGCTCTCCTTGAGAAGAGGCAAGCACGGTTTTGGTAGGCTTCTTCTGACCGATTCTTGCAAGCCGGTCCTTGAGTCGTTGTTGGTGTGGTGCGAGGGGCTCCTCGTCTAGAGACCTTGCCACAGGGGCAGTGTCTGCTTCGAGTCGTGCAGGAGCGGAATCTTTGGGAGCTTTCTCCTGTGTCCGCTGTTCTTGACGCTTAGTCGTCTGTTGGCACAGAAGCATTTTCCGAGGTGCGTTGCTGATCACTTTGAGAGGCTGTCTCTTCGACGACTGTTCAGTGTCTCGCACAGGCGACTGGATTGCTAGGGCTGTTGGCTCGCCCCTGGAAACAGCCACAGGCTGAGCTTGATCCATCACGCGATGAGGCGATGCGCGACTTGCTGTTACAATCTCAACCTGTGGCGGACTTGACGGCACACCATCATCCTCAGTGACAATATCCGACGACAAATCGATCACCACTGATGGCTTCTTGTTTGAGTGTGCTGGCTGAACTTTGGCCATTGGCGCGGTCGCTCTTCTGCTTGGACTCGAGTTCTGCGATGAGTGTACTTGAGGAGGTTTGTACACAGCTTGAGCTGGTGCTGTGCTCTGCTTCAAGCGCTTGGAGGCTCCGTGGTCGATATGCGCTTTCCGCTTCTGTCTTTCCTCGAATGGAGATAGTGTAGGCAGTACTGCCTTCCCTGTGGGTCCTTTGGGCGTGCCGAGTAAAGCTGTCAAGGATCGGTGCTTCTGATATGTAGCAGCTATCGATTCTTGAGACACTCTGGGCCTCGCAGGAGTATGGTTCATGCTAGTCTCCTTGTGCTTTGTCCTCTTCTCCATCAACTCTGTCAGATCTGTCGACGTACTTCTCAACTGTTCAGTGACTTCGACCATGACATAGTCCTTGTCCAAATCCAGCTCATCCCCTTCTTGTAATTCTGCCCCAACGGGATGGAAGGTGTCCCCAATATAGCCCCGCAACGCATCGTACACCATGACCCGCCGATTGAAGGTGTGATATCGGAGAAACCCATCCTGCCAGCGCTTGGCCTTGCGCCTCAAGTCTCTGGTATACAGGCATCTGAACTCGAGTACCGGAGCGGTGTTTTGTGTTTGAGGTATCTGCGTGGACAGTGATCCTCTGATCGCAGACGATGTCATGACTGCAGAATCTTCGAACGTGACAGTCTGTTTCGTTCCCGCTTCATGTCGTGCCTCGTTGCAATGTCCTCGAGCATCCCTGTACAGATTTGTCGTTCTGTCCCAGAACAGGCTACAGGACAGTGAGGGAAGAAGCTGGGTACAGTAAGAAGCGCGCGTGGCCGACTTCCGAATTTCGCGCGGAGATGACGCGAAACTCGTGACTTCAATTAAGCAGACAAGAGGTATAGCAAGAGCGATTCAGTCGATAATCACAACGACGATATTTGGATTACAAGCATTCATCTGAGGAGCACCACATCCATTCACGCCTCTGTCACTTTGATACGTAAGTTATGATATGGTAAATTAAAGGTTCTTGCGGCTGACGACTCTCTGATGCCTGGGTGCACTGCGCCGCCTCCGCAAAAAGTGCCTCTGTCCATCCAACTTTATTCCTGCTCAACACTTGTTCTCTGTATTGACAGCATTCGCATTGGCGTCACCTGATTTTCAGCTTCAACGAATCTCGAGCATGGTCTTCTCTGTTCGATTTCCTTGGTGCCTGTCTCTTTGATCGTATCAAACAAGAAGTGATCATAGTTAATTCATCACCATGCAGCGGCTCCATCGACAGGCGGGGAAGTTGATGAAGAGGTCGGCGGATGGGGCAGATGTCGCCACTGTCATGCAAGAGTTCCAGATTGCAGATCAGTTGCTGGACAGCGTGAGAGCTCAGTTCAAGTTCATGAGATTTTGGTCCTGACTCTTTGCAGTTTATGGACGCTGTGAGATCCTTTCAGAATGGATGGAATGCTATTTTGAACCATCAATTGGTATTGGGAACACCTGATATGACCAGTGCTTGAGACCAAGCTAACATCACAGGGCGTTGCACAACAACTGGAGACCATATACCGTCCAGTTCATGATCCAGAGTCAAATTATAATGCGGAATCTGATCCCGCGATGTTAGACAAAGCGCTGCAGCTGAAGGCTACTTACGCGGATTTGGAGAAGGACCTTCAACAGGAGACCAACTGGATACAGGTCAAATTGCTCCAACCGGCTATGGATGCCAAACAGGCCATTGCTCCACTTAAGAAGACTCTCAAAAAGCGAGAGAATTACAAGCTCGACTATGAGCGGTATAAGACTCGAGTGGATTCGATGAAACAGAAAGGTGTCGCTACTCCGAAAGCAGACGCAAACATGGCAAGATCAGAGAGTGATCTTTCGCAAGCTGAAGCCGTAAGGTTGACATGCGGTCTCTGACCGCGGGGCCAAACAATGTCAGCCGCTAACTACTAGCAGTTATATTTCGGTTGTGATGACCAGATTAAGCGGAGCTTCCCAGCTGTCATCGATGCCATTCAGTCTCTCATTCCGCTATTGATGAACACCCAAATCATGCTTCAGCATGCCCTGGTAGGCCAACTCTATACAGTGATCCACGAGTACTGCCAGCAGTTTGGATTCCCATCGCCAGCGCCACCAATGGAGCAAGTCATTGCATCATGGGATCAAGAATACTCTGGCCTGCGTCACGAAGTCGAAAGCGGACTCAAAATGCTCGCTACTGGGAAAGCCATCCACCAGCCCATGAGGATAGAGGAGAAGGCCAGCACAGTGACTGGGTTGGGTATCAGGGGTAAGGTCGGTGGTATCACCAGCCGGAAAACCAGTCACAATGCCGTCCCTCAAATTCGACGGACCAGTACTACTTCTTCGCAACAAGAAGATGATGATGAAGCTCCGCCCCCACGACCACCGCGCCCTGGGGGATCGCCAAGTGCCATTTATTCCAACACGGGAAGGATACCCTCTCAGGTATCTCTTCGCAGCCAGGAATCGGTGCCAGAGGATGAGGAAGCGCCGCCACCGAAACCCCCCCGACCTGGTGGACCTGGACCTATCCCTCTCGCCAGCAAGCCAAGAACGCCATCGTCAGCTTCGATCGCAAGGTTTCAAGCAGGAACGCCACTGCCAGGTATGATGTCTCCATCCATACAGGAGAGCGGTCACCTCAGCAGTGCGAGCCGTCGTAGCTCTACTTCCGCAGCATCAGCCTACTTGACACCCCTCGCCACACCGGGCGAAGGAGGAAGACCCGGAGTATCACCTCAACAGGACTACTTTGACAGCGGCCGCACACCTTCGACTTCGTCCATTGCTTCATCAATAGCAGCCAAGAAGAAGAAGCCCCCTCCACCGCCGGTCAAGCGCAGGACAACAGCCAATCAAGACCTCATCGTCACAGCTCTCTATGACTTCCCAGGCCAAGGCGACGGCGATCTAGCATTCAAGGAGGGGGACCAGATCAAAGTCCTCAAGAAAAGCGACAGCACGGATGATTGGTGGCTCGGCAGTCTGCGTGGCCAAAGCGGAAGTTTCCCGGCGAATTATGTACAGATGCCTTAGCTGGGTAAACATGCATATACCAACAAACCAGCTGCATATTCACTCGTACCCTTTCCCCATCTGCAAATCCCGTCATCCATGCCGCGTCAAGATCAAACAGGCGGCCCAACAACCGTCTCTCCAAACCTCGCCTGCGCACCTTTCCTCCTCGCCGCGAATTCGGTATGCTCCCCGCCTCCTCCCCTTCTCTGCTCCGCACCAGCATCTCCATCCACATCGCGTATCTCATCCGCAACAATCGTCCCATGCCGTCCCTCCACGTCCCTGAAGTACAGCTCCCTCCCTTCCCCCGCTTCTCCAGAATCGACGGCTGAGAAGCGCAACACCTGCCTCGTGTCCCCTCCACTCCTACTCGTCTGGCTCGTCGAATTGCTCACGTAATTCGCCTCTCCCTCCTGCGTAGTGCTCAGAAGGGCCGCCTTGCCTTCTGTGTTGGCGAAGGACTCGAGACCAGTGGGGAAGACGCCGCCTCGTCGACGGATCGTCTGGCCTCGCGTCAGGGAGGCGTTGAGTCCGAAGCCGTCTGCCAGCGGGATGTAGAGCGATGTGACGTTCAGTGGGTACGAGATGGCGCGCGTGTAGCCCGAGGAACTGGCGTCGGAGCCGGTGATCTGCAGGGTGGAAAGCTGGGAGTTGCCGAAGTTGGAGTACGTGCCGGAGTAAGTGAAGGAGAGGTTCTGAGACCAAGAAGAGGAGGCGGATGAAATGGATAGGGAGCGGGAGACGGAGAGTGCATAGGTCAGGATGGAGTCGTTGCTGGCGGAGACTGGTGTCAGGGTCGAAGAGGCCAAGATGGTCGGTGGAGGGACGGAGATTGTTGGCGGAGTACTGGGAGCTGGAGAATCAGAGAGCCAAAGGAAGATCTTGGCGGAGAGGACCCAGTAGGTGTTGACACGCTCAGATAGAACTGTGCCGTTGGGCCCGGGCACGAGGCCGGAGACGACGAGGGTGAAGTTGTGTGGTTGCGAGTCGGTGAGAAGGGGAAGGAACGGGGTAATGTCGATTTCATCTTCGCGGAGGTCGTATGCGTCAATGCCAACGATGGGACGCCAGAAGCCCGGAACGATGCCGCCAGTGAAGATGATGGGGAAGGGCCAGACGACACCGGCGAGGGTGTCGTCGATGAAGAGCTGGACTTCGCGGAACGGGGAGAGGCCGGGAAGTGTGCCTGCTGAGGGAAAGTCGTTGACGTCTTGCTCGAGGAGATTTGACCACCAGAACTGAGCAATTGTTAGTATGCAATTCGGTGGCGTTAGTAGCAGCAAGACCCACTTCTTCTAGAGATTGTCCAGTCGCAGCAATGGTCACGACTGCCTTTGCGGCGTCAGACGGGATCGTGATCAGATTTGTGGCATTGTCTGGCGGGAAAGTGTAGACGCTTGATGCATTGCTGAGACCCTTTGAAATAGGCAGTACCAGATCAGCTGCGGGCGGTGCTGCATTCTCGACGTTGTAGTAGTACGCTGTCAGGGTGACGTTGAAGGGACCAGTGTAGATGTCGTTTATGATATTGCCAAGATCGAAGACGAGAGTCTGTGGCTCCTTGAAGAGGCTGAGGAATGGTGAGACATCCTTAACATAAGTCCAGTATGTACCATTGGCGGTTGGCTCAGCAGTGCTAGTCCTGAATACTTCGACGGGCCCAAGGAAGACTGTGCCCAGACGATCGAATTGTCGGCCCCGTGAGGTTACAGTCAGGTTCCAAGTCACTTTGTTGAAGTTGCAGCTTGGTGGCGTATACGGCCCAATGAATGGCTGACCATACGAATTCTGAAAGCTGTACACTACCAATGTGCTCCGGCATGAAGATCCGACAGCATTTCCAGAAGAGTCGAGGTAACGGATGGGCGGGTAGACCTCGATGACCTCAAGCGGCGCAGTCGAGTTGGAGACTGGAGGTGCTTGACGGCCTCTGACTAGATTTGCTATCGAGCCTTTCGGCAGTCCGAAGACGCAGATCAGCCCAAAGAGCAACAGAAGCTGCATGGCAACGACACGGAGCTCTATCCTTCGCTCGACGCAATCAGAACATGGTCGAGGTCCGTCTTGGTATTGCTTATAAGAACGCTGATCATCATCTCCATGGTCACGAGACCGGATGTTCGGCCTATTATCGAGCATGTGTGTGGTAGTAAAATATCAAACACCTTCCCAGATCATCCTGGCTTCGAGATAAGCTCGAGATGATCAGCACGTCAACCGGCGGGGAGAGCAGTCAGTTGCGGGCGAACGACGAGAGGGCCGCAAAGGTTCCTCATGACATTCGACGAATGCATTATCTAGCTGCCATGGAGGTTGTTGCACAGAAAATAGTTCTGCAGGATGTGCCGTATCAGCACAGGTAGTTGTCAAGATCCTAGATACTTTCGGCGTTTGTCAATCCACATACGGCTCTTACTCATCTTGACCCTGCTTCACCTAGAAAGTCATTATCCAGAGATGAGGACATAGGACCAACCTCTGCAAGGCGTGCAGGGTCTGGTCTATGATCTCGAAAACAGCCTATAATACTTTCCAGGGCCCATGGCATCTTGCAGCTTGCAGCTTGGTTGGACGCGTCCTGTCTTCGCACGGCTATTCTGGTCACGGAGACGGAGGGACTCAGGTGGGGCATGTCACAATCTGTTGAAAGGCTTCTTACTCTGGCTCCGTTGTGATCGCTACGCTCGTTTTTTTCTATTCGGACCGCAGAGCAGGCAACATCATTATTGCCGTTGTCACAAACTTTTTCACATGTCAAGTTCCAAGACGAACAGCTCGTAGCGACAAATACACGCAGACCAAACTTGTTGGGAGACAACGAGAAGAGCATACGAAAGACCAAAAAAGGAATAGCTGAGTGGCTCCCCCCGTTCCGATGGGCGAATCTGAGTCCTTGGATTTGTTCTAGCGTTGTTCCACTCGACTTCTTCATGTCTGTGCATCCATTTCAAGAACGTGTCGTGCCCACTTTCACACACCAAAAAGAGACTCTGTTCAAGGACGGCCTCAGGGACAGACACGACTCGCATCCACGCATCACCCTGATCTGCGTCATCATTGGTCCACAGGGTTCAGGCACAAGAGTGTGCCCATCCTTCTAGGGATTTGCGTCTCGTAGCCCTGAATTCATTCTCCCTGCATACTTCCGGGCATGCAGCGCGGTCTTGCTTGCTTTTCTGTTGCTCGCGTCACACCCAACATCCTCCACCTCACTCCTGACTTTCGTCCACGAATATCAGTCTGCCTACTCGGGCGCTGATGCCATGGGCTCCCGTGTCATGAATTTCGAAAACGAACCTTCAATCGCTATGCCGAATCCTAAGAAATCACCTCCGCTCGCTTTTCAAATGACGTCGAACGATGCTCTTGTAGCACCTTCACAGGCCACCTTTCCCTCACAATACCGCTTCAGCTCACCGGACTATCTCAGCAACCCATCAGCCATGGGTAAGCTGGATCCCTACGAGGTCACAAGTCCAATGGAGCAGGATCTACAAAGCCAAGTCCGGAAACAGGCGGAGGCTTTGCGACTACAACATCAGGCATTCGTGGTGGAGAGGGAATGTTGGGAAATGGAGAGGGAGAGATTATACAAGAGGATCGCATCATTAGAGGGGCTGTTGAAGAGCCCGAAGGGTCACAGGTCCGTCACCTCTCCTCCCGATACTCTATCAGAAGAGAGCCATGATTGCCGAGGTGACCGGGGCTCACACTTGAACAGCCCTGCGAGGAGTCCAGTCATCTCTCTTTTTGTGAATGGCAGTAACATCATTGCACACACAGTGCCGTCATCGACACACCGAGCCTCGAGTGCAAGCGCGACATCCCGCCTACCCAGTATCGCCGAAAATGATGCGAGTCCACAGGAGAGAAAGGTGCCTTTCCTCAAACGAGAGGCGGCGCCCTCATTCATAGACGTCCGGCCCAAGTCTGTGATCGATATCGTTGGTGATGAACTAGAGGGTAAGCTTCCATCATTTTGTTTTACCAACATTGCTGATCTCACGTGTCAGTCCGTGCAGACCCCGACGACGAGCTGCCGGCTTCTCCGCCTGCCACTAGGCAAGTCCTGTCTCCGCCGCCCCCAGAGTACCGCAGAGACGCTGGTCATACGCCTCTGAGATTACCGAGTCGCCCAGAATCAAGTGACTCCACACATCGCGCTTCACTCTTCCTTGAAGCTCTGGAAGCTACTCCAACTCGCCGCAATACAGCTAGGAACAAGTCCATGACATCCGAAGACGATGAAGACATCTCGCTGACTGGGCCCCTTCGCCTGCCCGAGTTGCCGAGCATGCCCAGTAGTGAAAACTTTACTATGGATGCCTTGACTGCTCGTCTTCAATACATCGAGGAGCATCCGGACGAGAACCAGCCACTTGCTCTGAGCGCCAGGTTTAACGAAGATGATGCCAGTGAAGTCGACGGGTCTGACTTGACGTAAGCTTTGGGATCGAGATTTCATCCACCTAATACTAATACGTCCCAGCATCTTGGCTCCCAAGAACAGCGAGGCGCCAAAGGACACGCCATCTCTTTCCCAAGGAGAGACTTCCGCGGCAGAGATGTCGCCTCCTCCTGCTTCAGAGTCCTCACAGGCCCAGGAGGATGACTTTCAAGACAACGGCGGTATCAAGCTGAAAAAGAAGACTAGCATCAACTTTGGCGCTCCCTTTGGTCAATTACGGATGTGAAAGCTTTTGATTCGAGCAGATCAATGAGGCGCGACATGAGCCGCAGCGAGCTCATTGGGCATGGAGCCCAGTAGATACGACATGATGATATGACCCAAGAAGGAGTATCAGGACTTGAGGATTCGCTTTGAGGCAATCACCTGGATGGCAAGGATGCCCCGTGGACGGAAAAGAAAAGATACCCCCGACCATAGACCATGATATGAATAAAGCATTTTCTCTCTGACTGAATATCTTCTTCCACTGCATGCATGGAATAAACCTCAAGTTGTACATTTGACAATCTTCGGGAGACTCTCCTGTGAGTTTATGCACCAGCATCTGCGGCCAAATCAGCTCCTGATTGGCTCGAAGCCCTCACCTCCGACATCGTCTTCGAAGCTCAAAAAAGTCTCGGGGAGTCATCATGTAGTCCATCTTTATTCACGCATTGATTCTTCAAGGCATTGCCGTTGTACTCGGTCAGGCAACCAAATTCCACAATGTCCGCCCACAGCCTAATCCTTACCCTCTTCTCCACCAACGCACCCTTGTCCAACAGCATCTGGGAAGAACACGCCTCGACCATCCTTACCTCGCTATCCCAACATCTCCCCGTCTCCGCCCCCTCCTCTCAAAAGTCTCTCGACGGCCTGACCTCTTCTCCCACACACAGAGTCTACCAACTCCACCTCCTCGTGGCAACACCCGTGACACAACCACAATGCTCCTCCACAATCCGCCTCCTGCTCCCCACCACCTCACAACTCTCATTAGAAGCCGTCCTAACGCCCCTCTCGCCTCTCCACCGCTCCCATACCCCTTCTGTCCCCAATGGCTCTGCGTCGAAACGACTAGCCGTCTTCGACATGGACTCGACCCTTATCCAGCAGGAAGTCATCGATGAACTCGCGCGCTCGCTCGACCTGTACGCCTCCGTGTCTGCCATCACCGAAGCCGCAATGCGTGGCGAAGCGCCTTATACCGACTTCACTTCGAGCCTTAAAGCGCGCGTGTCCCTGCTCAAAGGCGTCGAGCCGACGATCTGGTGGCATCTTAAGGAGAACGTCATCACCTTCACCCCGGGCGCAAGGGAACTGATTCGCTGCCTTCAGTGCGACGGCTGGACGACCGCGGTCCTGAGCGGGGGTTTCATCAATCTTGCTGACTGGGTGAAGGGGGAGTTGGGGCTGGATTATGCGTTCGCGAACGAGCTTGAAGTGGATGACGAGGGGAACTTGACGGGGGAGATCAAGGAGGGGACGGTGGTGGTGGATGGGCAGCGGAAGAGGGAGCTGATGGTGCGGTTGGCGGCGGAGAATGGTGCTGCGAGGGAGAGCACTCTGGCTGTCGGGGATGGGAGTAATGATTTGCTTATGATGGGGAGCGCGGCGTTGGGAGTGGCGTTTTGTGCAAAGCCAAAGGTGCAGGAGGCGGCGCCGGCGAGGGTGAATGGAGGGAGTTTGGTGGATGTGCTGTATGTTCTTGGGTGGACAGAGGGGGAGATTCGAGAGGTGATGGAGCGACGGTGACGCTTCGTTTGAGATAATATGGGCTAGAATAGATAATATAGAAGGTAGAATCCATGGGTGTATCTGATGGGTAGGGAGAAAGACATAGAGGATAGAATCATGGTCTCATTAGAGGAAATACCGATAGAAGCGATGCTCGATACCCAAGAATAGAAGCTATGCAGACGCCAGCTGAGCAATTACAAATCCTCCACCATTACACAACCCCGTAAGTGATGCTCAGAAATAAGTCGATACGACGGCCGGAGTCGGCGTGATCAAGGTCGATGGGCTGTCTCGTTCGCAGTCGCTTGACTCATCTGCGTCAGAGCTCGAAGCGAGATCCTCGAAAGGGTTGTCGTCTTCGACTGCCATGTGAGCGCGATGGCGATGCCTGGCGGATCCACGATAGATCTCCACGTTGGGACTCAAAGAGCTGAATTGCTCCCCCACGGACGGCTTCCTGCTCGTCGGTGTGCCGAGTATCATGGGCGCAAGGTTCTCCCTATCTTCAGCGTACTCCTCGGAAGAGGTAGCTATGTCGGGACCCGTCTTGAATGTCTTGGTCTTGCAAAAATCGACAAAGCGAGCTGGGCGTGGAGTTGGTGGTTTGGAGCTGTTGAGTCTGCTGGCGGATGAGGTCTTGAAAAACGTCGAGAAGGTTGCCGGTATGAAGCGACTTGGTCTGGGACCCGAAGTAGGTGTTTGGAGCGCCGCTTTTTTTGCCTTCAGTCTGCCAATATGTTGGCCTGAACTGAATGCGTCAGATATGTGTCCTGTCGGACGCGGCAGCTTCTCTGCAGTGTAGCGACGGCGACGTGATTTGGGCGAGCAAGCTATCCCAGTTTGGGTCTCACCGTTGGGACGTACAGTCAGAAACTTATCATCATCTGTCCATTCGGAGGAGCTCGAGGTGCTAGTAGACAGAGATAGCTTGGCTGGAATGGTTGACCTGCCACGGGACCAGACATGGGAGGTATCGCCCATCTCCTCTGCCAAATCCACACCTATGATGCTATTGTCCGCAGATGGGAGGAAGGATACTGGTCCTGGAGTACTGACACCCGAACTAGGATTCGAAAAGATTTGCTGACTCAAGGTTGAATGACTTCTTCTCGGTAGACTAGCCATGAGGTCCTCCAAGCGAGTCCTGCGCTTCGATATGTTCGCCTCATGCCTGTCGAGAGAGGAATCGGAGTGAGTGTGCGTAGCTTGGAAGGAACTTGGTCTGTACGAAACGGGTGAAGAAGAGGATATCCCGTCAAATGGGTGCGCGGGAAAAGATGCTTGAGAAACAGGAGTTGATGGATTGTTCATGTAATTATGAGAGTGTGAGCGCATTGCTTCGGACAACAAGCATGGAGATGCGATCTCATGCCTTCGAACCAAGAACAAGGAGACAACAGTGTTGTGATGATGGCTTTGGAATGGCTAGGCAGTCGCAGGAGGAGGGACTCCAAAGTGATGCTCATGCAGCAGGCATGTCCATCGTACCTACCTCTGGGAGAATCTCGAATTCCATATGCAGAATCCATCAATCGTAGATGATTCCACTTCGTAATACGTGTGAGCAGTCTCGAGATTTTGGGCGAGTGACAAAATACTGATCATTCGACGACTCGTGGCTATAAAGACGACGTCGAGCGACTTTGCATCTCCACTCAGGACCAGCCTCGATTGGTGCATTTCCTACCGCGGATCTCGCATGCCGGTCATCCGCGGACAGAACACCGACGATTTCGACCATGATCTTCTTTGGTTCCGGGAAATGAAGATGGAGATGCCCTATATTCGGTCGATGGTCGGCCACTATAAACAAATCTCCAAGGATGAATTACGAGGACGATGCCTAATGTTTCGGGATCGAAGACGGCCGTGGTCGAGATGATCACTTAGAGTGAAGACTTGATAGACTTGCTCAACTTCGTCATGGGCGTCAGCACTGCTCAAAATGTGGCAGACGCAATCAAAGACACCTTCTGCGGGAACGACGGAGATCCACTCTAGAAACGAATTGTCTGCACAAGAGCTGCAGGGAAGAGTAGAGACACGAAGAGGCAGAGTCAGCGACAGAAAACGAGTGGGCGTGGCGCGTTTCAAGTTGTGCCGCCTTGACCCATTCAGGTCGAGACTAATCCTCTCCTGACAGGCGCATCTCACTGCACCCTGTTAGTTCCACTATCGACACAGCTCTGTCCAGCTCTGTCCACTCTGCCCAGCGTCTTCTCTTGCCCTTGAGAGAGAGACAATGGCGCTCAAGGTGCCCTGCCGACGGCGGCTGGCTTCGCCTGTCTGGCAATAATTGCTACTCGCTTGCAATTGGTCCATTTACGCCATCACCTTTCCACGACCGACAAGCTCTGAGGTTCCAGCACACGCCGCACAGCAGGTCCGTGGTCCGTCAAAGAGGCAGGCCCTCCAAAAGTCCCAAAGCACCTGAGAGGGAGAGAGAGTGAGGCTGATCACTCTGCACCATCTCCGCCAAACACTGCTCTCTTCTTCCTGTACGACTTTTTTTGAGGTGGACGAGACAACCTTGATAGACACATTTGTGTGTGCAGCCAGTTTCTTTCTGCATCCCGCTCGTCCATTCGTTTACGACATTATTCCAGTCCCTCGTTTATCTGGCCCTGGTCGCAGGATCGACATTAAAGCAACATTCTTCGCCTGACCGCGTACGAAAACAGCACCGCCTCGCCTTGTCCAAGTGAGTCGCAGCCCTGTCTTCTGAGCCTTCTCTCTTTCCCATGGTCTACATACTATCGGGACCTTGCCTTGCGAAGCTCGTGTTGCAGACGTGGAGGCTTTGACATGCTCGGCCACGTGCTGACCTCCGCATAGGCCCAATTACAGACCGTAGCAATTCATTCATACCAGCCACACAATTGCGACACACTTCCTCATTTAGCATACCTTACTCCTCCTTCGGCACAAAAAATAGCATCGATAACGGCGGATCTGCACCCCACATGAACAACGGTCAAACCGAGCATTTCTAGGGCTTCACGAAATTTAAGAGCAAGAACGCCGGGAGAGAACACGACGCGCGAAATATCACATAGCAGTGAACAACCCGACACGATCCTTCTCATGTCAATCTACGACACGTCGATTTCATGAGCAACTATCACGGCCAAGGTGTGCCGTATGGCATACCTCGGTTTCCACCACCACCATCTGGTAGGGCTTCAAGTCCGGAGGAATATGGAGGGCCTCGGCAAAATGTGAATCGACAAGGTCCGCCGCCGCAACAGCAAAGGCCGCCGCAGAACAATCAGGGGATGCTTCGGAAGAATGCGCCGAATAACTTTAGCAGAGGTCCCATGAGACCGCCTCAAGCGCAACAACAGTGGCCGCTCCAGGGGTCATCGGAGTCAGGACCCATGTCATCGCAAAATGGATCACCAAGAGGTATGCCGCCACAGCGGCCACCACGACCAACCGGTACCGCCGTCCTAGGACAACCGAAGCCTGCTAGCAATAGGAGTGTCTACGACGACCAACCTATCCCTCAATACGCAAACGCTGCACCAACAGCCAGCTCCGTCTACTCTGGCCCTGGTGTCTGGAGTGATAATGGTTACGACTCGCCTTCCAACTACCCTTCGCCGAACTCCTCCAGGCCCATCACCGGTGCATCGATGGCATCAACATCGTCGTCTTACTCGGTCCCAGAAGCGCCACCTCCTCTTCCTTCGGCTCTTCCACCCCTCCCAGCAAATCATCAACAGCTCCGCCAGCAGCAACTTCAGCAGCAACAGCAACAACAAACATACCCGCCAAAATCACCTCGAGAGCGCGCACCTCTGGGACCACCTCCATCGTCGCGTCGAGGACCTTCCTCGTACTACTCGCAACCGACTCACCTCTCGCAAGTGACACCCATTGTGGAAGAGTCTGACAGCGCGCGAGACAGCAGTTTTAGAGGCAGCAGTCTACGTCCTGGAGACGAGTCAAGAGGATCCTACGCATCCAGTAATGCCATCCCTATCGGCGTTCCTGACTACTACTTGAATGACGCTGGGACGCCAAGGTATGGCCGACCCAATGTTGATTCTTATGCATCAGAGTATGATGAACCTGAGATAATGCCACCACCAAGAGTGGCCATGCCTGGTGACCGCGATTCCCCGCCTGCCTTGGTTCGACAAGCAAGTTTAGGCAAGCGCTCGAAGCCAACACTCACGACAATTAAATCAGGCGAAAATCTTAAACCCGGCCCTGGACGAGAAAGCACGTATTCAGATGACAGCTTTGATGACGGCATGCAGTCGCTTCCACCAATGCAGAGACCACCTCTCGAGCCAATTGATTCGAGCAATACGCTTGACAAAAGCCAAATGTCGGATCAGTCGAAAGGCGCTCAGTCAGGTCGAACAGGAAGTAGTGGTCCCCTTGGCTTGTCAGATACTTCTTTCTTCGACCGCTCATCATCCGAGTCAGAGAAGTCGGAATTCGCAAAGTATAGGAGCAAAGAATACCTCTATGAGCCTATGCCGGATCGCATTCCTCGCCAGCCGCCAACAAATTCCGAAGATCCCCGAGTCGAATCCATTCTCAATAGGCTTGAGAAAGGCGGTGCATTACCACATGTGGATGACAAGACGAGTCACTTGAACCAGCCATCTCAGCTGTCGCAGAGAGTTGGTACACGTAGACCACCTCGACTGAATGTGGATGCTGTGCGGGACGCGGAACAGCGTGGCAGTTTGACCAGCTTGCCTGACCTGATCCGACGAGCGACCAAGCTTGCTTCCAATCTAGATAGAGGTAAGACTGCAAGTCGGCTCGGCTTTGATTGGATGGTTAGCGACGAGAAGGGTGCCAGACCCAATGAAAAGCGTCGGTCCGGATCGTTGGACGATATGATCTCCGCTTTCCCTCCGCCTGCTGTTGGCACACCGCGCTCTGCCGGCTCAGGGCGATTCCACTGGCCTAGCAATCTCCGCCACAGCACGCTACCATCTTTTAGCGACAACGGCAAAGGACAGGGCCAGCAAAGACCCAAGAGGCGCGTGTGTGGCATGCCAATGTGGGCATTCCTGCTCTTGCTTTTACTGCTGATCTTGCTGGTCGCTGCAGCAGTCATCGTTCCGGTCGTGCTCATTGTTATTCCGAGACAGAATCAGAGCGATACTCAGTCGCTCGAGTCCTGCAGACAACGCTTGACATGTTCGAACGGGGGTGTCAATGTGCTTGGCACGGATAACACTTGCCGATGTCTCTGCGTTAATGGTTTCACCGGATCAACTTGCAGTACCGAAGAGGGACCGTCCTGCTCTTCAGTCTCAGTACCAGGCGCCTCCAACGCGACTGTCGGCAGCTCGCTTCCACGTCTATTCAACTCTGCCCAGACCAACTTCAGCATCCCTCTTGATGGTGCACAGGTCTTGTCGCTTTTTGCCGCGACCAATCTCTCCTGCTCTTCCGAGAATGCTCTCATCACGTTCGGTGGTCTGAGTGAGCGTCGATCCATCGACCTTGACAGAGAATACTTTGACACAGCATCCGACATTACCGAGATCTACCTTGGTGAAGACGAAGACCTCGAACCCACCAAGACACTCCAGCCACGGCAAGTCACTACCACCGTCGCCTCCTCCCAAGCCGCCGCGACCAGCAACGGCATCGTCTTCGCCATCGGCGGCCCCCCGGGCTCCGCTCCAAGCAACAGCCCCAACACCACCTCTCCCCTCGAGCTCGACTTCGCCCGCGTGGCAGTCCTCTACGTCCTCCAAGACTCGGGCCAGCTCAACGAAGCCATCGCTGCGCAATCCAGCTTTCAGAAATGGTTCAGCGGCCAAGCCGCCCCGGGCGTGGCCAGCACCAACATCACGCTGCAAAACGGCTACAGCGCAAACCTCAACACCGGCCAGGTCGTCGTCAAGAACGGGACCAAGGTCGGCACTGCATAGATTGGCTCGGACTAGAAGCCTAATGATAGCATATACTTACTTGCTTTGTGTTGTCCGGGCGTTTGAGCGTGCATATATCACATCTCACCTTGCTATATTGTTCGAATTACTCTTCTGTGGATACATTGACACACCTCGCTTTTTTTTTTTTTGAGTCAGTTGAGCGGCATGGGATACGGTCTAATACTCTGGCGTAGTATTATTGGTAGAGACAATCAAGTAGCATTTGAAATGCAGCCGCTAGGCGGGATTATATTTTACCTCCTCTATTTATGGGATCACTCGTGGATGTGCAGGAAGCATGCAGTGCGGATGGGCGATCAAGCAATCTGCCGTGCTTCACGCAGATGCTTAGCAGTCTCCTTCTGTACTGGACAGCCAGTGATGCCTTCCACCTTGGTCAAAGAGTCCATCAACGCGTGCTGCTAGATAGCATCTCTAACGTGCTTGATCTGGAGAAGTTCGTCGAAGTTCTCTTTTGCGCAAGACCCTGCTATCAAACATCGAGAGTGGATGAACCACTTCACCATTGCAGCTATTGCCAACATAGGTCTCGGCGAAGACGTTGGTTTCCTGGATCGAGGCGACGATGTGATAATGTCAGAGAGACCCGATGGATGCACTAAGATTGCTTCCTATCGAAATTCCTTGTGGGCAATCTTCTCGTCACTACTTACTTGATATGGGTCTATCACTGGTACTAAATGCTCGCTATAGTAAGCAAGATCGTCTCTTCATCCAACCGCGAAAAATAGTTATAATATGGTTCTCTGTTCTTTACAACCTCAGTCAATACATGCTCAGGATCCATCTACACACTCGACAAGCTTGCAGCTGGCTTGGGGCAGCGATTGCAATTGTATGTGAGTGTCTACATGTTCAGGTTTCCCTCTACGAATTGATGACGTCTGATCTGGCAGCGGCTCTGGGAGGAGCTTGCCCCGCATCTTGTTGTACCCCGGACATCCTCCCGCCCGTTCACCCACCACTTCACGATTGCTGTTCCCGCCCATGCGGAGGTACGCTCGACGACGGTCCTGATCTGTTGACCGGTCGGACGATCTTGGCCCGCTATTGGAAAATCGTCATGTTGGTTTGTACCGAAGTGTGTGCCTTTTCTTGCAATTCTTCCTCCTGCTGCTACAGACATTGAACACCTTTTCCTTGCTGCAAAGGACTGCCATCTTCTTAAGCCATTCAGTGTCTGATCACGGTCATTCCAACAATTTCACCATGACAGGAGACAAGCCGTGGCCTGAGGCACCCGTGGGTAATAAAGACCACACCCAAGCGGCCGTGGTGATAGTGGGAGCTGGCATATCAGGTAAGATTGCTCGCGACTACTCGAGGATCTCTTCTAATCCCATTCCAGGCATGTGCACTGCTATTGACCTGATCAAGCGGAACAAGTGTCGTAATTTCATCATCGTTGAGAAAAGTAGCGGCGTCGGAGGTATGCCACTCACGCACCATCGCTTCAGCAACTCATAGATGACAGGCACGTGGTACGACAACAAATATCCTGGGGCGTGTTGCGACGTGTTCTCCTCGCTCTATTCCTTCTCCTTTGAACAAAAACCAGATTGGACGCGAGAATATCCGGGCCAGGAAGAGATCTTGGAGTATCTGACAGGTGTTGCACAGAAGTATAACCTTTACCAGCATATCCGCTTTAATACGTACGTCGAAGAAGCAAGATGGGACGACAAGGCCTTGAAATGGAGAACGAAGGTGTCTACGGTCGGCGGCAGCAAGGAGGCAGAAGCCAATCCAGGCTACGAGATCACAAGTGATTTCTTCGTCAGTGGGGTGGGACAGCTCAATGTGCCGAAGTGGCCAGAAGCCATTCCAGGTCTGAGAGATTTCCAAGGCAAGATGATGCACTCTGCTCGGTGGGATTGGAGCTACGATCTAAACAACAGGAAGATTGCTATCATTGGCAACGGCAAGTTACTGGCTTCCGGCTGTAAGGACCATTTGAGCTGACTTACGCAGGCGCCACCGCAGTCCAAATCATACCCGAAATCCAAAAGGTCGCCTCTTCCGTGACTGTATACCAACGCACCCCCAATTGGGTCGTACCTCGGATGGATGCCGAGGTCCCATCCTACGCCCGAAACCTGATGAAATACATCCCGGCCCTCCGTGCTCGAAAGCGATCTCTTCAAATGGACTTTCGCGAATCTACATACGACGGCCTCGTGAACCCCGACTCTGGTATCTCCGCAGAGTTCCGCCGTCTCTGCACCGAGATGATCAAGTCTGCCTTCCCAGATGACCCTAAGATGCGCGAAACCCTCACCCCCAACTACGCACCCGGATGCAAACGCATCCTGATAAGCGACGACTACTACCCTGCCCTTGCGCAACCCAACGTACACCTCGAAACCCGCTCTATCTCCCGCATCACCTCCACCGGCATCAGCGTCTCCTCTGACGCCAGCGACGAAGAAGCGCAAGATTTCGACCTCATAGTCCTCGCCACAGGTTTCGAGACCCTGTCCTTCCTGCACCCCATAAAGATCTACGGCGCCAACGCCACGCCCCTCTCCGACCCCTGGTCCCAAGGCGCAACGGCGCTCTACGGCGTCCTCGCCCCTTCATGCCCCAACTTCGGGATGCTCTACGGCCCCAACTCCAACCTCGGCCACAACAGCATCATCCTCATGATCGAGGCGCAGAGCCGATACATCAACGCCCTCATCTCCCCTGTCCTTGCCGCACGGAGAGCAGGGAAGAAACTCGCGCTACTGCCGAAGCAGAGCAGATTAGAGGAGTACAACATCTGGGTCCAGAAGAGGCTGGAGGGGACCAGTTTCGCGGATCCGAGCTGTATGAGCTGGTATAAGAATGCGGAAGGTAAGATTACGAATAATTGGTGCGGAACGGTGGTGGAGTATCAGAAGTTACTGGAGGAGGTGAGTTGGGGGGATTTCGAGATCTTGGGTGATGCGGAGGGCGTGGTGAGGGGGCAGAAGCAGTGGATTGGGAGGGTCAGGGAGGAGACGTATTTGAGTAATGCTGTGGTGGCGGTGGTGACTGCGGTAGGAGTGGTGGGAATGGTTGGGTTGGCTGTTGCTGGGACGGGAAGGAAGTTGAGGGTGCGGTGATGTCGACTCGCGCTACTTGAGAGGGGTTGGAGAGCAGATGGACCTTAGGAATTGGGAAAATGAAGCCGGGGAAATGTAACGTTCTTGGTACACTGCTGGTGCTATCTCTAGTAAACGCCACTATGCAACGAAAGTAGACCCAAAGACCATCATACCGCGTGTCATCATCAGCACATCCCTCAAAGCCCCATGGTATAATCATGCTCAATCCCTGGCGTTACACTCGCCATAAACTTCAAAAACACAACGAGGTACTGATCGACTCTAATCGCCGACTCATCACCCTCCTGCTCCCCTTCATCCAACACCTCCCACTCGTCTCCCTCTCCCTTCTTCCCCTCCTTGATATCCAGCCCTTTCGTCCCCTCCACCAATCCTTCCAGGCCCTGGCTCTTCACCTCCTCCCCCTTGCGCAGTTTCTGTTTGCGAATCCGTAACGCCGCGTCAGCCCGGTCGAGGAGCGTCTTCATCACGCTTGCGTGTCGGCAGGGATGCACGGATGCGGTCTTGACAATTGGCGAGATGAATGGGAAATCCTCTAGCGTGACGGTCTTGTCTTTGTAGTCGCCTACGATGTCGTCCATCATTGCTGTTGGCGGGAGAGGGACAGGAGGACTACCGGGCGAGGGAGACGAGTAACCTGAGAGGTAGAGGCGAGGGGTGCGGTAGTAGGGTGTATAGGTGATGTAAAGGGTGTATGTTCTTAGTGGTCTGGGGATATTAGCTTTCAATGCAACACGAATAGAGAAAAAGTGAGGACGTACGTGTCTCCTGTCGTATCTCGGATGATAGCCTCGTCGTCACTCTCGTCCTCCATATCGGGTATCTCCTCTTCCTCCTCCACTCTTGCTTCCACTACACCTCCTTCCCCGAGTGTCCTGATATCCCCTACCTTCTCACCTTCACTACGTCCCGTATCGCCGCCTGTGGTCGTCCAACCTTCCTCACCTCCTTCACCCTCCACGATCCCCTCACCACCACTGCCAGCGAAGTCGTCCCCTAATCGACGTCGGCACGGCACGCCGCGCGTGACGAGGTACTGCTTTCCTGGTGGAAAGTACGCGACGCGCTTATCGGGTGAGGAAGCATCCGCCCATGACCATGAAGGAAACTTGTAGACAAGGAAGTCTCCTGCGAGCAGAAACTCCTCTGGTGTGATCTGGCCGGTTGAGCGGAAGGTGGATGAAGAGCTCAGTGGTGCGTATGTGTCGCGAAGGCGATCGAGAGTTGAGTGTATGAAGTTCATGGTTGTGTGAAAACGTAAGTGAAGTGACCAGAATTGGGGAGGGGTTTCTAGGTTGGCGATGAGAACGGATGAGTCGAAGTGGGGTCAGGCTGACGCCTGTCCGGAGTAGTTTGGCAGTGGTCACCCTAGACCCGTGAGGTATGAACAGTCTCTGGTATGATGATGAAGTGACGCGATATGCTAAGTTGTTCTGTATGTTTCGGTTCCTTGGATATGACAAAGAAAACAGAAAGGTCTAAGGTTGATGGCGGGCGGTCAACCATGATGTCGGCTTGGCGCGGGGCATCACGGGGAACGTCGGCATGAGAGGTGATCTGATCACACGCGGCTCGCTTCTCCCCTGTCCGGTTTTAGGACGAGCATTTCGTTGTTAACGCATCAAGGTAATGATTATCGAATGGAAACGGTTGTTCTCAGAATAGTGTCAGTATTCAAACCATGGTAGGTGCGCAATAAGAGGTGTGAATCTGGCGACCTCAATCTGGGCTCAAACGTCATCGAAGAGCGTGGATCGCATTTCGCACATGGTGCTATTTTCTAACACTGTTGGCCATCCCTGATCATTGGCGTGTTCGACTACTAATCCAAGCGAGCTCCCGTCTCGATACACCAGGGTAACACATGCGGTTTGCCACATTGAACACTTCAAGCGCATTTTTCTGCAAGCCGAGATCCACCAGTATCGGCATACAGTCGTCTCGTGCTGTCAGAATGTCCACTTTCAACCTCAAAGGATGGGAGCCCGAGGTTCCAGTGAAGTTGGCAGACGGCCTGAAAGAAGAGCAATTGCTCGAATTTCCTGCATTCAAAAATTGGACCAACACATTGAAGAAGAGTCTCGAACAGCAGAGCAGGAAAGACCACCCTTTCCATGATGAGCCATACTCACTCAGGAGCATCCGGGTTCAGTCTGTCGACTATTTTGGAGGCGGTCGAGTAGGATTCATCAAGATGAAAGCAGAGGTTAAGAACCGCAAAGACGAGCACTTTCCTGGCTCGCTATTGCTGAGAGGTGGTAGTGTAGCTATGCTAGTTTGTGATTCTTATAGGATAAGCTGATGATGTACTGACAAGGTCGGCAGGTCCTGCTTCAACCAGATGATGTGCCTGTCAGCTCTGAGCTAGACAAGCACGTCGTACTAACGCTCCAGCCTCGCATTCCAGCGGGCTCATTATCGTTCGCAGAGATACCGGCCGGTATGCTGGACGATAGTGGATCATTCGCTGGGGGCGCTGCAAAGGAGTTGCAGGAGGAGACTGGGCTGGAGATCAAGCAGGACGAGCTCATTGATATGACGGCGCTTGCGTTAGAGGACGACCCGCAACAACAGTCCGGAGAACAACTCAATAAAGCTGTGTATCCTAGCGGCGGAGGCTGCGACGAGTTCATACCCATCTTCCTGTACCAGAAGCGGATACCGAGATCTCAGCTCCAAGACTGGCAAGGCAAGCTTACTGGGCTACGAGACCACGGCGAGAAGATCACCTTGAAAGTGGTCAAGCTTGAAGATCTGTGGCGAGAAGGTGCCAGAGAT
This sequence comes from Elsinoe perseae, assembly GCA_029448695.1. Taxonomy (NCBI): domain Eukaryota; kingdom Fungi; phylum Ascomycota; class Dothideomycetes; order Myriangiales; family Elsinoaceae; genus Elsinoe; species Elsinoe perseae. The sequence continues at coordinate 98,715 of JARDAA010000138.1, forward strand.
GCAAAGGCACTGGCTGCGCTGGCCTTGTACAACGGTCTTAAGGGGGCAGGAAAGCTGCCCGGTGAAGAGAGAGCGAGTTTGTGATCAACGGCCACCTTTACCACCAATTCGTCGCCGGTTCCACTGGTCATAGTCCGGATGAAAATACGACAATAGCAAGATCGCTTGCGAGTGTTTAGTCTTGCCACCATTCACAGTTGCGCATGAGGTCTGTACGGGCTAAAGAGATTTTAGTCTGGCTTCGACCTGGAATTCGAGAGAACCCGATAGCTGCATGAGCACAGCGATGCACACTGCCTGTCTGTGATTTGCTCCAAGTCTTAGTCGACCGCTTATCCGGAATGATCGCTTCCAAGTTTACCTGCAGGGTAGTATTGGTGCGGCTCAATATTTGCTTCTAGAAGGACTTTAGTGCCTTGGCCTTTGTCTCTGTGCATGCTAGCAATTATCGTGGCTGCTGACCCCTCACAAGGTCCTGCTTGACAGGTCACGCAGCAGTATATGGCACCATAAAGGGTGTGATACTGTTTTGCTCGAGGCAAAGATCCATCGCCACCAGCAACACTCGAGCTATTTATATTGGGCATAATAGATGTTCTCAGATATGTTCCGGCTTCCTGGGACATAGGAAAATTATACGTCAACCAAGTCTGATTGCATGGAATGATTTACAAAACCTCATGCGAGATGAAATTGCACCTGCCGATCCGAGGTTGATGACCCCGCAATCATGGGCACCAATCATGGCGATCCCCCTTGGTCTACACATCATCTTAGGGTCTAGCTGTTGTGACTAGCAATTTTGGACTCGAACGCATGATCTATTAACTAACTACTCCCGTAATGCTCAAATACTACTGTGGGCTTAGTCATCAGTACCAGTAATGAATGATGAGTGATCACAACACTCCCCCTCTGGTCTGA